>CAIGQW010005633.1:245953-258212 GCA_903798125.1 Danio choprae | reverse complement strand
TATATATATATATATATATGTTTTACTCCTGTTTTACTCTTTTCATTTAAAGTGTGTTCTGCACACTATTAATAATTATATTAATTACTATTAATAGAATAATAAGCTTAAGCTTGACTTCATAAAATTAAATTGCAAAACAAATTGTCATGTAAGACATTTTTGTCAAAGTGCGCAGCTCATTTCAGCTTTTATAAACCAGCTTAATTCAGATTTATGAAAAGCACGGTAAATATGAATCAATGTGAGGTAGGTTTCCAAGGGCAGGTAAAACAACCAATACTTTCACTGTAAAAAATGTAATGACAAAAAGTCAAGAAAATAAATATGTATATGCTGCTTTAACTTATTTGAATAATTTTTAAATACATTTTTAATAAACATTTTTTTTACAAATTTTAACTTCATATTTTTAGTGAGTTTGACTGATGTAAGTTGAGATGACTATAAAAGTGAATTTGATTCAACAAAAATATTTAAGGCATCATTTTTTTATGGTGTTGAATAAAAAAATTATATGTACTTATGAAATGTACAAATGTACTTAATTTAGATAGTAGTTTACATTTCGGTGAACACGCAGACTACATCTATAAGAAGGCAACACAGAGACTCTTTCTTTTAAGGAAAGTAAATAGTTTTAATGTTAGTAAGGGTATTCTGAGGAAGGTTTATACCAGTCTGCTTGAAAGTATTATCTCCTATAATATTTCTTGCTGGTATGGAAATATTGGAGCTAGAATCAAGTATAAACATGCAAATTTTGTTAACACAGCTATTAAGATTATAATGGACCCCCACAAGCAGCTTGTGGAACTGTATATAGACCAGACCAGACGGAGAGCCTCACAGATAGTTCAGGACTCCACTCATCCTCTTTATTATAAATTTGAAAAGCTTCCTCCTGGTAGACGATTCAGAATACCCACATCAAAAACAAATATTTTTAAGTAATCTGTTATACCTTCTGCTATTACTACATTGAACGAATGACCATGAAGTAGTTAGTATGATATTCTGTGTTTTCATAGCCAGGGTTGTTGTGTGTTGGTAATCTGTAGTGTAGGAAGCTTTGTGTTTGTGCTCTGTGTTTGTGTTTTGTATTTGTGATGTTTGGGGGGGTTTTTAGTAACTTTGTGTGAGGCTGAAAACGAATTTCCACATGTGTGGACAATAAAGATTTCTAATTCTAAAGCACAAAAAAACTGCACACAAAATAATACAAACATGCAAACAAATCTTTAAAAATGCAGCGATCCATGTAGTTTTTTGCATACAAAATTGCATAAAGCTGCCCATTTGAATTGTTTGTTCATTTTCAGATATGGTAGAATGCAACATGACAAAAATTTAGGAGTCAAAATCACAAAAATAACCACAAAAATAACTGTCAACGAATTTTCACTGCTAGTGTTTAGCAAATGTTAAAAAGATACGTTCTTACCTTAATCTTACATATACATCTGATATTAATTCAGTCAATAATTCTATGACAACAATTAAATAGTAATCCACATGGTTAAGATTCAGAACATGTGCTTCTCATTGCCACATTCACTATGTAATATTGACTTTTCCATTACATCAAAATGACAATTATTTTTAGCTTAGGATTAGGTACTTTTTAAGCCTGATGCATGAATAAGTGCCTTCACTAAAGAAATGTTTTGACTTCCTTACATCTTATTCATGGTTACTCATGTAGTCTAATTATGAACTAAGCACTTGAGCAACTCTTTGAGACACCAAAACCTTTAACATGTTCCAAAACTATAATACCAGACAGGAAATGTACTTTTATAATAGACTATTTCCATCCTGAGTGTGAAATGGTACAGACTGAGTAGGCGAAACTTGTGTCACCATTACCAACTGTCAGAAACGTAATAAGTTCAATGGTGGTCTATATTCCTCTGGTGTCTAAATGCGAATTAATGTTCAACAATGAATGTATTGTTTACAAAATACATGCATTTCCTTGATTGTCTAGACAAAAGCAAGTGATGTGGATCTTCAGCCTGCTTTAGAAGAAGTCAGCAAAGTTCATTGAAACAGGAAGTATGTTTCTCCAGTCATGGTGGAAAATGGGGGTGGAAATGAAAATACTGTAGACATCCGAACACACACAACCTGGGTACAGACATGTGGGATGGGAAAAACAAAGACTTCATGAAAGACATGTGCCTTGTCACGTCTTTCTGACCCAAACACAACCATTTACTGTAACAGATATGGTTTTGAAAAGTTGCGGCTCTCAAATTGCAGTAGCATTATAGAAACTGCTGACAAAGCAGTGAATAGCTATAATGTAAAAATACTTTTTGTGTAAAGTTTTGATAACGGCCAAATAAAGTCTGTGAACGGAACGGATCATATAAAACATTTCCATAGCCAATAGTCCATATTCAGGTTAAACACAGAAAAATGTAAGACATTCATTCATTCATTTTCTTTTCAGCTTAGTCCCTTTATTAATCAGGGGTCACCACAGCGGAAAGAACCGCCAACTTATCCAGGATATGTTTTACGCAACAGATGTCCTTCCAGCCGCAACCCATAACTGGGAAACATCCATACACACTCATTCACACACATACACTACGGACAATTTAGCTTACTAAATTCACCTACAGTGCATGTCTTTGGACTTGTAGGGGGAAACCGGAGCACCCGGAGCTCCCGGAACAAGCAAACTCCACACAGAAATGCCAACTGACCCAGCCGAGGCTCGAACCAGCGACCTTCTTGCTGTGAGGCGATTGTGCTATCCACATAAATATAGGGCTATTTTAACTTCTTTTTTTTTCCATTTTCATGGATCCATAGAGCTTGTTTTGACAAAGTTTTTATACGTTTTAAAGCTGTAAAAAAGCTTTTCATTTTTATTGCATTGTTGTTGTGTAAACATACCCTTGATTGTAAAAAAGCTAGATTTTTTTCTGATTGATGGAGATTTCTTTGCAGAACAAAAATACAAAAATATTTGTATCACTCTAAACTTTTGAATTACATAACCTTTGCTCTGTGGGTAAATGTATATTACAACACAAAGTATTTGGACAGAACGTGGCAGCTTAAAATATAAATACAATATGGTAGCGAATGGGAATAAGGAAAAACATATAATATCCACTTTTTTTGGAAATCATTTTGGAAATCTTTTTTTTTTTTGGAGCTCATTTTAGTCCCCATAGTTAAACATTTTAATTTGACCATTTTTGAATCCCTTTAGCTGATTTCAGAGTCTGGCGGAAGCACTTTAAGCTTAGCTTAGCACAAAGAATTGAATCGGATTAGACCGTTAGCATCTCAAAAAAGTAGTTTTGATCATTTTCCTATTTCATAGTTTTCCTATTATTTTTCATACTTTGCTGCCATACTATGGCAATGGTTACCTAGTTACCCAGCTGGCGACTATTTTTCAGGCTCTGCATAATATCATTGTGCCAGCTCCAACCATGGTATGGCAGGAAAGTAGTATACAAATGTAAATACATAATAGTCAGAGGTCTGTGTGGAACTGTTATTTCAGTCCCGCTCACGCCCGCTCCTTCTGCGTTTTATTTCACACCCAACCGCTCCTGCTAATTATTCACTTTTTGTTCACCATTTAGACCATATAGAAAAGTTTTCTTTTCCAACCTGACCGCTCCTGCTATATTTAAATCTTGTTTCCACAATCTCAAATTTACATTTTCACCAGCCTCTATACTAAAAGAGAAATAATAAAAAATGTAGTAGTTAATACACCTAATATAAAGTGGCACCAAATTTCAAGCTGAACGTCCTTCAAAGGACAGCATATCCACTCTTTGCTCTGTTATACATATGCTGCTGTCACTCATCGACAACCTGCCTGTTCTGTCTGAGGGCTGTTATGCACATGCTTCATGCACAGACCAATCAAAGCCTTGGTCCAACCATGTAGAGCATGTATACATTCCTGAGTACAGGCTACCTGTGGTTGATATGTAAGTAATGAAAAGAGGATGGTGCAGAGACAGGCTGAGGTATAAATCCAGTTTACATCGCAGAATATGTGCTTTTCTGAAAGGATGTCGGGAACGGCATAGTCTTTTGTTTGATTGCCCGCTCCCATTCAAATTACACCAGAGTTCTGCCCATCTTTCCGCAAGAAACCTGTTCGGGTCTCACAGTTCCCACAGGAGAGCCGCAGGATCGCAGACCTCTATGTTAAACTTTAAATAGGAAAATTATAAAAAAAAATTTGGAGCGAGATGCTAATGGTCTAATCCGATTAAATTATTTATGCTAAGCTAAGATAAAAGTGCTCCTGCCAGACCTGAAGATTGACTGAATGGATTCAAAAAATGGTGAAATGTTAGAGGAATTGTAAAATAAGCATATTTCCATAAAAGTGGAGTGTTCCTTTAACATCTGTAAAAACATCACATGATATTTATTTATGGCATTGGCATGCTTTGTTTCTGAAAGTTGCAAGTAGTTAAATAGTTCTGCAGTGTACTGCAGTTCATTCCCCAAATCCAAAAGCCAAGTGACAAAAAAAACTAAACCTAAACCATAATATAATGTGCTGTTGTTGTTCTGCTAGCCCCAGTTTCTGTCATCAAACTGAGCAAAATTGTTTTGTTGATGGACGAAGTTCCTCGTTTTAAGAGGTTTCCACAAGATTAATTTTATTATTCTTATTGTGTTTCTGTTGGATCTAGATAGTAAAAACTTTTGGGTGTTTCAAGTTCAAACTGCATCTAAAGTGGGAAAAGCAAGTTTATAAAGTCCCCCCCTTTCCACGCCTCATATAACATTACATAACATACAAACCCACAAACATCCAAAAAGGTTTCTTTCAAAGCTTTGTATATAGCTACATTAGTATTAAACTTGATATACACTTCATATATATATCTATGTGTCATATACATATTTTTTCTTTTGTTTCTAGACATGAATAATACTATTGTTTTGCATATGCTAACTAAGTAGCGAGTACTCCACAGTATGCCATTTTTCAGTTTCAAAATAATATGTTGCATAACTTCCTATCCCAATCTCAGTATGTCCGAAATTCCCAAGAATTCCCTAAATGTTTTATAGCTAAATTCAGTTACCGGATGAGAACTTACATTTGACTGGTCTGCTGAATCTTTGGAATCAAGAACCTACCACTTAAACCTACACAATTGGTGGTTAAAATATGTTGCCCATTTTTTATATAACTTTCACATTTGCACACACTGTACATTGAATAAAATGATGTAGTCTATGAATATATCTGGGTTGCATATGTAGTGCAGGCCAGATTTTTCCATATTGACTGGTTTATACGGATATTCCATTGTAATAACCATAAAAGTGTCTGAATGGTTTGTATGTCTTGATCATGTTATTCCCAAATTGTAAAACTGTGTAATCTAGACCACATTTGATATTAATGGCCTAATATACTTTTAACAGTTCAGAAGCTGATAGTTTATTTCAGCGGTCCTTTAAGAGTGTGCCTGTACAGTATATGTATAATCCATATAGGTAATGTGTTCCTACAGAATATTTCCAAACAAATTGACCGCAGAAATTAATGGTTTGGGGCCTATTTAATGGTGCACCAGTTGGAACTCCATTGGTTTAAGTCTTGTAAAGGGTGACATCAACTTCATAAACTAATGTTGTGGATCAGGGCTGAATTGAAGCCATGTGGCTTTTTTTACTTAATTTCCAAAGCCACCAAACCACAGTACAGAAGCAAAGGCTGATTAGAATGCAGTCCTGGTACATGCTTCACTGCTTCATAAAGTCCCTGCATGAAACACAGACATTTTGGAGAGAAGATCACCACATACAAACTTTGCGGTAGCACTTACTGAAATATCATAAGACAGTCACGATTCTGTCATGTGTCTGTAATGGTTTCATCAGAAGGGACAAGTTTAGCACCTAAACAAAGCCTTGATTCTGGACATGCTTAAACCAAAGTAGTTCCAGAGATGTTTGGGATTCAGCAAATTTTAGATGCGTTAAACTTCATGTAAATTAAACAGGTAAATGTGGATTTAAAAGTCTTCAAGAAAGCACACAAATCACTACATGGTAAACGATGATTCAAAGTTAAGACATGGATCAAAGTGAAGACACTTCGAAACCCACGCTGACATGGGGAGAACATGCAAAATACAGACAGAAATGACAACTGGCCCAGCTGGTACTTGAACCAGCGACCTTCTTGCTGTGAGGTGAGAGTGCTAACCACTGAGCCACCATGCCACTCGAAGACACTTCAACAAAATGTTTTTAGTTGAGTTCACAACCTGATAGAAATAACTCTTCATCTGTAAAAAAAGTTTGTCTGTCTTCTTTGTGTCCAACCTGTTTGCAATTATTGACACTTTTAATAACCAGATCTTCTTGGCTACAGTCTACAGTACAGTTGTTCATCACAACACACTGCTTGGTTGAGTCTCACATCCCAAACTATCCTTTCATTGTTTGATAGAGGGAAATGGTGTCGGAGTCCCAATAATCAATGGGGATACCACAGGGTTTGGTACTTGACCCACTATTTTTTTATTTATAGATGCAACATGACTACCTTTGCCTAGCAGCTCAACAGCCAGAGGACTGCCCAGTGACTATGTGGATTTACAGAGTCTTCCGTCTTCCCTCAATCACAGCAAGAACAGATTGTTAGACTTTTGGTTTTTAATGGTCCCATTTATACACTCTGTTGACAATTTAAGTAATGTCAAATAACCTCCTGGTTACGTACATAACCCACGTTCCCCGAATAGGGAACGGAGACGTGTTTCTGATACCAGACATATGGGAGTTTGCCAGACGACCAATCACTCTGAAGAGTAAGAAAACAGGCCACTGAATGCCAAATGAATTGGCAGAGCTCAGCTCCAGAGCTGACAGCGATTAGCCATTAGTCGGCTATAAAAGCCGGCAGCTGAGCAGTGAGCATTAGCCTGCTGAAGAGCCAATCACTCAGCTAACAGCTGGAGACTCAGCTGCTGTGGCAGTGAAGACACACTTCTCTGTTCCCTATTCGGGGAACGTTGGTTATGTACGTAACCAGGACGTTCCCCTTCATGGCAACTACAACATGTGTCTGATACCAGACATATGGGAGAGTGCATGGAAAATGCCACAGCAGCTAAGCCCGTCACGCTCCTGATGTGAAGTTTGCCAAGCATAGCATGAGCGCACAAGCATCACCAAGAGTGCAACCTTCTAACATCCTCTAGGCCCTTTAATTACGGTACATGGAAATAATTAGAAAATTTAGGTGGTCGTGATGAGCTTTTACGTAATGAGCTTTTTATGAGCTTTTTATAGACTAGGGATTTTAGAATACGACAGTACGTTGGGAAAGCGTGCCAGTCCCCGAAGGGGGAGGAAGCTGCAGAGGCCACCTGCTATCCAAGAGTCGGGTGATAGGGGCCTTGGGGGAATTCTCTAGAGTTCGTCAAGCAGGAAACTTACTAGCAGAATAAAAAATGCGCACACATCTCCGGGTTAGGGGCATGGCGCAGCAAGCGTTTTTGACACCGAGCTTAATTTCCTCCTAATTGACCGGGGTACCCAGTAATCAGGAGGAAACCAGCTCCACTTGAAGATTATAAAATCTTGCGAATGTGTTAGGTGTCGCCCAGCCCGCAGCTCTACAAATTCTGTTAAGAGGCGCCGCGTACTCACGCCAAAAAGGAGGCACGCTCTTTTAAGTGTGCTCTCTCTCCCGGGGGACAGGGCTCGCCCTGGCACAGAAGCGAGGGCGATGGCATAAACTATAAAGTGGACCAACCTCTGCTTAGATTCGGCACTTCCCTTTTGCCATTCACACCGGAAAAGAGCTGCTTAGGGACATATGCTCTACGTGTCACATAAAGCGCGGTGCGCGGACATAGCAATAAAAGGGCTGGGTCTGCCTCCTCCGCAGACAACGCTTGCAGGTTTACTACCTGATATAAAGGGGTGGTAGGAACCTTGGCATATAGCTGAACCATGGTCTCAGGTAAACTCGTCGCGTTCACTAGCCAGTAGAACAGGCTGTGACGGCGGAGCGTTTTGGAGCCGCGGGAAGAGCATTTCAGCGAAGAATAGCCAGCACGGATGGGTCTGCTGGGGGAGCAGTTTTCTGAGCCCACCAAGAGATGACCTGTTCCATTGCGCACGGCTGATCTCTCACCATCGAGGACTCCTGGGTAAAGTCCCCAATAGAGTCGCCGAGTAGGCCTGCCTGGGATATGGGCACACCAAGAAAGCGCACTTTGTTGACGTGGAGCATATCTGCCAGGGTAAACCAAGGGTGGCATTTCCAGACCACTTGTGTGGCCTTCGTCCTCCCCAGGGCACGGGTGGCCGACTTGAAGGTCATGAGAGCATAGTTGACCACCGTGCGGTGCTTACGCATAAGCCTGGGGAAGAACCGCCCCTGTGCAGCACAGCCAGGTGATGCCGCGGTGCAGGGCAGAAGACCGGGTGGAGAAAAATTCCCTCCATGCCAGCATGTGCTCGCTGTGCGCCCGTGGGAAGAAGGGGACGGGGCTGGAAGATTCATCTTATATCAGTCCACACGTCACACTCTCTAGTCGGTTCAGCAGAGAGACTGGGGAACAAGCCATCTCCAGCCAAAGCAGCCCAGGAAGCGCAGACATCATGTCTGACTCGAGAACCGTGACCACACATTGCACCCATAGGATGGTAGCGAGTCCGGTCTGTCATCTGAGCATGACAGCTCGCCCTCCGATGTTGCGATGGGCATCTCCGGTGTCATCAAGCAGAGGCGCGGGCATCCCGGGGGATGAACTGCACAACCACTAGAAACTTGGATAGAGCGCGCTGGGGAGGAGTGAGGGGTCTGCAGGTCCGTGGCTTGGAAGCCGCGATCAAGCCATGCAACAGTGCATTCTTAAACACAGCTGATTTGCCATTGTGTTCATGTGCTCAACAGAAATGATTGTTATTAGCCGTGAAGGTCATCAGTTCACCGAACTCACTGCTGTTTACTGCTCATCAGCGCTTAAATGTTACCACAAATGGACATTTTAAAAATTTCAGTACCGATTGGTATACCGAAATTCAGTATCGTGACAACACTAATATGCATCTTCCTTCTGCTGAACTTCTGCAATTATTTCGTAATTTTCAACAAACTTTACATAACCAGAGTTTCTTTTCAACCATCTGTTTATCAAATCACGTTTCACCTCACAGGCAGATCTTTCACAGTTAGAAGTCAACAACGACTGAGTCACATTAATCAATGTCGTTCCAATTTATCCAGCCCAAAAACCACTAGAAATCAGTCTTAAGCTTCAAAGAGATATTTGGTGGATGCTGCATTTGGTGAGAGCTCTTTCTGTTCATTCATCCTCATTGTGCAGTTTTGTTTATCAAATCACAATGCTGGATTGAGTCTCAACTCACAGGTAGATCAAAGTTTCAAAAATAAAAGTTTCTTAGAGGGAACAATGTCTGCATCACATTAATATATGAGGTACCACAGGGTTCGGTATTTGGCCCACTACTCTTCCTAATACACAAGACCTACTGTATAATCCAGGCACAATAATGTTCCTACTACTGTTACACTATGTGTCACAGCTCAACAGCTAGAGTATTGTACAGTATCAGATTGGTTACAATGTTTCTTGATATCCCCTTCAGACATTCTGTTGACAATTTAAATCACTTTGCAACCACATGTAAACTAAGTAGAGTACAAGTAGATGGATAAGTTAGTGTTTAAATTAGTAAAACAAAGTTGACATACAGTTACTGACACATAGATGAGCATTTTTCTACCCACATTTCTTTTTACTTACAACCAAAAACTCACTCCACCAACAACCTGTGGATTAAACTTGACTGAGATTTACATTTAGGAATATGTAAACTATATAGTGTGAAAACACACTAGTCCATGCGATTATTTCTAACAGAAATGGGAAAGTTTCTGTAATCTTGTGGTGTTGTGGTGGTGTCTCTCAGTTTTTTTGTTAATCCATCCGTCAGCCACAGGCGGTTTGGCCGCCATGCATGACAGCAAGGCGCTTATTTAAACAGTAAAAAAAAAATCCAGACACAAACTATAGGCTTCTTTTCACCTACAACATTACCCTGAGTAAAGAAATGAAAAAGATTTCACTTATATGAATGGTGGTTCAGTGCAGCATGTCTTAACACATGTGTTCGTAGTCTTTCTAGATGACAACCTACGATTAGTATGTCTGATGAAGCTTTATGTTTTATGATGTTTTTTCCCCATTTACTTGCAACTTTAAAGTCCCTGTGGCTATTTTTGGTCTTATATAAGAATCTTTCTACCAACTTATGTAAGTTATGTATGCTTTTTCAAGTCTATATGCTGCTTGTCAATCGTTAGCATTGACATTCAGTCTTTTAATTGCTACCCTGAGGTTAATTTCACAGCAAATCATGAATCATAGAAACTAACTATCACTTTCACAGTTTTATTTATGCTTATATGCTACTTGTTAATAGCGAATAATTGTATAGTAGAAGACAGGGAATGCAAAATTGTCTTGGATCCTGATCAGCCACCTATACAACATGCTGTAAATGCATAGAATATCATGAAAGGCAACCCGAGAGGCATACATTTTTAAAATACTGTCGACTGTAAATTCTCACTTCGTTGCTGCAAGCAGACTGTGAATCATAGGGATGATACAGATGGATAGGAAGTTCATGTGATTTTGGCGTGACAAACCATCACCCTACTCCAAATAAACTTGAATGTGTTTTCTAACTTTTTTATATTAAAAGACTTAAGCATTATATATTAATCTTAATTAAATAGTATTAAATAGTATGTTAATCTACAAACCAAAAAATTAAACAACATACTTATACTCACTTTAATAAGTTATAAAATGAACTTTTATTATATCCTAAATGATTTAAATATTCTTGCTGACAAATGGGTAAAACATGATAGTGGCAGAGTATAATGATTTACAATGACTACTAACTAATGACTATTCAATTTGTGTTTTTCTGTTGTTTTGTTTTTTGGTATGTAATCTACTGTAAATCATAGTTGTAGTTTAGATGATGCTTCAATGAACGGCGATAATATAACTTCATTCATTCATTTTCATTTCGGCTTAGTCCCTTTATTAATCTGGGGTCGCCACAGCGGAATGAACCGCCAACTTATCCAGCATATGTTTTACGCAGCGGATGCCCTTCCAGCTGCAACCCATCTCTGGGAAACATCCATACACACCCATTCACACTCATACACTACGGACAATTTAGCTTACCCAATTCACCTATACCGCATGTCTTTGGACTTGTGGGGGAAACCGGAGCACCCGGAGGAAACCCACGCCAACACAGGGAGAACATGCAAACTCCACACAGAAACGCCAACTGGCGAGGCTCGAACCAGCGACCAGCGACCTTCTTGCTGTGAGGCGAACGTGCTACCCACTGCGCCACTGTGAGGCCCCGATAATATAACTTGAAAAATATAATAACTTTTAGAAATATAATAACAATAACTGCAAGAAGCTTTGAGTATTATTATTTTAGATAGGAAAGACCTTTCAAATACTGTCCACTTTATCAGGAAAATAAAACAATTATGCAATTTTCAGTGCGACAAACCATTCCTTCCTCTTTACTACTGTTACTACTAGTCATAGCACCAAATAAACATGAATGAACGTCTCATAAAATCACTCAATAAAATATGAACAGCTTGTAAACAGTATCTAATGTACAGTAGCATTATATTTATCTCACTCAAGTCAATCAGTGTTCACAGTTAATCAGTAATGGCCTTTTATGTAAATATTTGACCCAAATTAGCATATTCCTTATACAGTATTTGACTTGTCCTGTTAATAACGTCTAAATGATCTAATGTAAATGTTTAAATACATTAAATAGTTTAACCAAAATAAATCAGGCTATGGAAGCATATTTTTGTAATTAGATTTAAAAACTGCCTTATCTACAAAATACACGTTTACGCCATGATGCACCTTTTAAATTTATATTCATTTTTATATGCAAAAATAAAATGTTAATTTGTTGTTGTTAATTGTTGCATTTAATATGATATCAATGTGCAAATCATAGGGCTCCCTTAATTGATTTTATCTTTAAGAAAATGGACATTTATTGAATTTAATTCAATGAAATTATTTCAAAGTTTATTTGTATAGGGCTTTTTACAATAATTATTATTTTAAAGCAGCTTTACAAAAGGTGCACATTATTACATTAAAATCAAATTAAGTTAATTATA
>CAIGQW010005633.1:222410-244987 GCA_903798125.1 Danio choprae | reverse complement strand
ATATAATATAATATAATATAATATAATATAATATAATATAATATAATTTAATATAATAATATAATATAATATAATATGCATTTAAAGTGGACATTGAATGGTTCCATTGCATATAGATTCAATTAAATTAACATTATGTCAGAATACAAAATACAGAATATATTTTTCTTAAGTTTTTCTTCTATTTATGTATGCTTTATATTATATTATATTATATTATATTATATTATATTATATTATATTATAAATCAGGTTAAATAAATAGAATAAAAACACATTTAAAGTGGATGTAAAATGGTTTCCATTGCATATACATTAAATAATAATAAGCACAACATGATGTCTACGAGCACTACGGGGTATGTTTTTTTTTCCTGCTTGTCATGAATGTTTGCATTGCTCGGCCATCTAAACCACAGGAAGAGTGGGAGCAAAAAAGGTGGGACAGCAGCGGTAAACCTCATGACATCACGAGCTCCCCTGCCATTGGCTGCTTCCAGAGGCAACAGGGCTTAAAAGCCAGCCAGGCATCCCTCACTAGCATCAAAATCATAGCAAGATCCCATCTGATAAACGGGAGCTCAGTCAATCCTCAAAGCTCTCCACATTTCTCCAAGAGAAAGCAGGTAAGTCAACGATCTCTCAGTACATTTCTATCTGTCAGGATGTTAAAAACGCTTTAAGCATGCAGATGTTAGAATAAGCTTTGAGTTTAGTAGAAAATTCTGCAATTTAAAAGGGATTTACAGCACATTTGGGCCATTTTAACAATAGTTTGTGCAGAATAAGTTCTTCAATTCCAGCTCCTAAATGTAAATGCAAGACTGAAGTTATGAAGACTTTTAATGATTTCCAACCGCAGTTTATTATAGGCACAGATGATTAACATGAACTCGACAGACGAAAGAGGAAGCTGCGGCTATGGAGCATAAAGGCCTTACTAATTTGTCAACTGACTCATTTATTCCAGCGACACAACCACTAAATTAAACTTCCATACAAAAGAATAATAATACTGGCTGACTGACATGCTTCGTGTTCGGCGCTGCACTTCGCATTTCCTTTCGACGCCACAAATTTCAGGCCCTGGCTCTCAGCGTTGAAGATCCTAATGAGAAACTGAGCCTGGAGCCAGAGGCGTGCTATTTCTTGGGACTGCGGCTGAGTCTACATATAACTTCGGGAATTATACACCAGAGTAGATCATTATAGGTATCGCTAAACACACACTACCTCAACTTATACTTTCTGCAGTGTCGCTGTATAGCTGAAAACAAATGAGATGTTTCATGGTGGGGACTGAAAGGAAGTCTTTTGCCAATTGCCGACATGTTTCTGAGTGCCCTTAAAAGGAACGCTTCCTTCCGAGTTAGTTTGCCTAAAATGCGTAAATCCCAAAATAAACTCACTCTCAAGGCAGTTTATAGTTGGAACATAAAGCAAAGCTGCACATGCGATGCTTTCTGTTAAAAACTACCATGCATTGGCTGGTTTCACTTTTAACAGCCTTTTAAAGATGCATTTATAAGGTCAAAACTAATTTAGTTTTTCTCTCTCTCTCTTTTGTTTTAGAATATTTTGCACACAAAATGAAATCCATTATTGTTTTAACACTCCTCGTCGCCACAGTCTTCTGTGTACCTGTAAGTTCACTATCAGTTCTTAGCTTTAAAGCTTGTTACATGTTTATTTCTGTCTTTTAACTGATATCTCTCTCTCTCTCTCTCTCTCTCTCTCTCAGGTGAAGCGCTCAGCCAGCAGTTCAGAGAGCTCAGAGGAGCTTGTGATTGTTCAACGGGCAAGTATTTGATTTGGACAGAACGAAACCACACTGTGTTTGAAAAAGTACTGTTATCGCAGGATCTGTTTAATAAATGATCTTTCTTCTACAGCCACCTTCTATTCTTCGAAAAGCTGCTGCCAATGTGTTCCAGGTAGAACCTACACAGGTAAATCCCATTAATTAGTCACTTAAAAATGTTTTTTTTGTTTTTAAAGGAATCGTTAGGATGCAAACTATTTATAGCAATAATGATAAATATAAAAGTAAAGTGTTTGTACAAATGCACAAGATCTTTTAAAATATTTAATACAAGAACCCACTGCTTACTTTATATTGATAATTATTGGTTATCATTCGGGACAAATGTATTCTATAAGTGAATCCAGCTTTAATATTTATCTGCGTCTTGTGACTTCTGCGTCTGTGATATTTACAACTATATCTTTATTTAATTATTGTCCTCTGTCTAAACTGGCATTTATTCGCCTTTTTACAGTGGCCGAGAGAGCTCAACATGCTGTAACGTAAAACATGCAAATAGAAAAAACACCAGCAAATTAAAAAAACATCTTTAGCGTTTGACAGCACACATGCAAATCCTCCCAACGCAAACACAAATAGAAAACATGTTGCAAATCCTCACAAAACATGCGCATTTTGATCTACAAAATAAAAGACATTTTGTATTTAACAATTAATAAATAATACATTTTTTATTAACCTTGAAATTATATTTAGTTGAGGATATTAAGTTATTTTAGCTATCTTATATAATAACATTTCACAGTTAATTGTTTGTTAATGTAGGCTAATATTATGCAAAATCGAGTAATCAGGGAGTTAAAAAAAATATCTCACCATTCAGGTTATGTGAAGATGTTTTCTTTATTTGCTGGTGTCTTTTTTATTTGCGTGTGTTTTCTTAAGTTACAGCATGCTGAGCTACCATATCTTTGTGCCTTTTCTTTCTTCTGTGAAACACCTAAAAACCTACCAAAAAAAGATTATCCATACCAAATGAAAACTTTGTGTGTGTGTGTGAATGTGTTAGGTTGCACAAATGAAAATACACTTTGTTCTTGTGTTAAATCAGTACATTAAAAAAAATATATCTGGATCAATCAAACAGTTTTCAACTTGACTTACTGAACAACTGGTCCAGATGAAGTTCTTAACAACTCACAGTTCCTCACCAAATCGCTATTATATTTATTCGGAACATTAAGAATTAAGTAATTGAACACCTTTATTTACTTTTTTTTTACATTGTCAGTAAAAAAAAAAAAATTCCACTAAAGAAGATAATTCACAATGCATTGTACAATTTAAGGTTGAATAAATGATTGGTGGTTTATAGTAATTAAGTTTGTCAAAGTGCTGATATAAACTAGCATTTCTGAGTTATTTAAATTGCTATTCAAAAAGGGATGTGGTAATAGCCACATGCATAAGCTGTGCAGTATTGTGTTATTTACTCTAAGGTGTTTGGTTGTTTCAGACCACGCCAACAGAATCCAATGAAAGCACCGACAGCGCAGATGACACTGAGGTAAATGAAGACTCATCTTCTGACCACATCACACGTCAATGCACTCCCACAACAGCCAATAAAAGACAACATGCTCTAAAAATACCTTTCCGCTGGTCTAGACACACTGTAAGTGACCCTGCTGTAAGCATCACTACTGTTTTTTGCATTTACAGGAGGCAGATGAGGAGTCTGAAACAGATGAGAAGGAAGAGGACAATGTGAGTAACTCTAATTATGCTAAAATACTTACATTATACATGTTAAGTAGATCCATTGTGCCCAGTTTTTAAACAATGAACTAAACCATGTTTTTATTTAAATAAGGTCATAATTTTTTATTTCAAAACCCTTTGAAATTCCAAGGTCATGGGTTTGAGTCTCATGATTTTGGCCATAGGACCACTTTAAGTTTAACCACTTCTGTTTGATATAGATTCAAATCAAAACCATTTGAAAAGACAAGATCATGAGTTTGACTCCCATTAACTTAGTTTTGGATTCACTGATGCCCTTGGTTCAATTCAACAAGGGTTCAAAACAAAACCAGTAGAAAGGCTACGGTCATGGGATCTAATCCCTCTAGCTTGGCCTTTAGATTCATTGATGACCTTGATTCAGTTCAACATGGGTTCAAAATGCCAAATGCCAATGTGATAGTTTTGATTTCCATGGAAAGCAGAAACTGATAATGTAATAAGATTTCCATTGATTTAATGGTTTGTTAGAATAGAACAATATTTGACCAAGTTACAGCTTTTGAAAATCTAAAATCTTGACCCAAAGAATGCATTATTGGCTTTTGCCTGAAATATACCTGTGCAATATAATACTCGCTTTCTCGTTAAGGGTCACAAATGTAAAATGTAAGTGCAAACACAGTATAAATTAAAATAATCGTTAACTTCACTTAAACAACACTATCTCAATAAGCACTATGGTGGACATGCTTTTACGTCAAAACTAAAACATTCAGGAAGCTTCCCCTCCCACAGTTATTTTTACTACCCTAATAATGCACAATCATTTGGTCAATTGTATTTTGTTGTATGCAATTAGCATAAATGCTGTCCCTATCACACCTGATCTCTGACCAGTTTTTGTGGACTTATTCCAACTATGAGATCCATTACAGGACGGAATCTGGCAATATATTGAACATTACCAGCTAATTGGCCTATTTAGACTGAATGCAAAACAGTAAATGACAACATATTTGATTTTGTGAGAAGCCGGATTTTCAACCAATGACATATCATAATGTTGCTGCCCAATATTCAGCAAGGCACTCCACCATGCTACTGTAGCAGATAATCTACAAATCTAATGTTGTCAGTTATGTTGCTCATTCATGTGTGTTTCCTATTTAGGAGACTGACTCCAGTGAGAGTGAATCTGGAGAAACTGATACCACCATTATCCCAGTCACAGTCGATCCCACGCTGGGTCCCATTATCAACACAGGCCGGGGAGACAGTTTGGGCTACCCTAGCGACTACAAAAAATCCATCGTCTATGTGGAGGCAAAAGACTTTGAGAAACTTCCTTCCCCGTACAAATCCTACAGCAGTGACAAGCTGGGCGGCTTGACATTTGTGAGCAAGAAGACGTCTGCCTATGATGATCAGAGCATCAATGATGTGGAGAAAGAGATTACACTGTACAAGGTAAAGAGAAGAGTTGCTTTATACTTTTAAAATGTGTTGACAATATGAGTTTCAGATTACTGTAGTGGTTTTAGCAAGGGAGTAATCGAATGCACACAAATGAATGAACTCATTTTAGTGAATCAGTTCATCCTAAATGATTCGCTCTCATATATGTAGAATGGAAAAAAAAGTCCAATTTCTTCCAGGAAATCAGATCCTAAAAGATTCATTCTATCATAAAGCATATACTGCAGAGTTGGAAAGTTTTAGGGAATCAGCTTTTGTGAATGAATCATTTAAATGAGCACGTTCATAAAATTTGACTCCCAGTTTTATGCAATTTATTTATTTATTTTTACCTTTTTTCTATTCAAATACTTTAAAGCCCTAATTGCAACAGTACATACTAAATCTATCGCTGTTTTTGAAAGAGTACATATATTACCTTGCATCGTAATATACTTTGATTCTTGTAGAGTAGTAGTTGAATTGAATAGTTTATATACTTTAAAACACATCTAGGTAATTGTTTGGAAAGTGAAACTTTCAAAGTAGCTCCCCTAACAATGAGTAGGGATTTTTGTGACAAGCGATTTCACTATTGCTCAAACTTAAGCTCTATTTACTTGTTGTGTTAAGCAATTTCATTCACAAGTGGATGAAGTTATGGTAAATATAGCTGTAGACTTTTGTACAATTTGTTCTGAAAGAAGCTGAAAACAGATTTGATTGAATTGCAAATGCTCATGTGTTCAGAAGACTGTCAACTCTTTGCCTATTGACACATGATCATTATGGATCATTATGATTCATACTTCATTGCACCAAAAGTAAACTTTAACTACAAAATCGTAGATCCTTTACATATTCATAATCAATGTAACACATTTTGACTATAAACTGAGTGTTCTTGTGAAAGTGATGAAGAGCTTGACATATATGAATACATTACTGGACAGTGTCAATCCATCTCAACTGACCACTTGTGACTGAATCACAACTAAAAACCCATCTTTTCCGAGAGCACCTAAACACCAATGAATAAAACCAAGACCCTTCTTATCTCCCCCACCTCATCACACACCAACCCAAAATACTATAAATTCTGAGTGTGCCTCTCACAGGTGAGTGGGCTTAACAAACCACCTGTAGAAAACACACTCATTCATCTCACTGACACATTAACAGACACAAACACTGTGCATTTACAAAGTGTGCTTTACACAGGTGAGTGGGCTTGACAAACCACCTGTAGAAACACTTCCTCTCTCTCTCTCTCTCTCTCTCTCTCTCTCTCTCTCTCTCTCTCTGTCTCGCTCTATGTCTCTCAAAAAACAACTCAAGCCCTCTTACTCTAGCACTAAATTCTCTGAGCACAAACAAGTTGCTTTGTATAACTAGCACTTCTTGTATTGCCTCTTTTTGTTGAATCGCTGAATGCCACCTCAATTGGACAAAAGCGTCTGCTAAATGACCAAATGTAAAATCACTAAAAAACATATTGATATTTGGAGAAAAAAGTGCCCAAACATTGTTCTTTTGCTCCTCAGGCTCTCCAGGTGCATGATCTGGAGGACGAGTACACCAGCACCCCAGAGATGGACAACATGGAGGCAAATGAGCGCCAGGCTGCCCTGGGAGCCCAAGAGATCATTCCCGTAGGGGACCAGGCAGCTACAGAAGAGGGGGCAAGTGCTGGTGACTCTCCCAGTGACAGCGCCAGTGCAAGCCAGGAGGAAGAGTCGAACAGCGAGGAGACCACAGCGACGCCTGGAGCTGCAGACAGCGAGTCCAACTCCTCTCAGAGCACAGAGAGCACAGAAAGCCAGGAGAGCGACTCGGATGAGGAGACCACTCAGACAACTGAGGCCTCCATCATCATCTTAAAGTAAACTCAGCCAAGCACAAATCCTCCACGGGCTGTCGACACAAACGAATGCAAATGTATTACTTGTATGGTGCTTGGTGACTCACTCATGTTTAGTGTGAGTTAGATGACACATGGCAGAGCACAAAGATGTGGTTCATACACTGAAAAAAATTATTCATTGGATTTACTTAATTTTTTTAAGGTAAGTGGTTGCAAACAATTTACATGGGCTGAATTTAAACAAACAAATCAAATTTCGTAATGTTAAACTTAATTTGTTTGTTTAAGTTCAGCCCATATAAATTGTTTGCAACCACTTACCTTAACAAAAATCCGTAAATCCAATGAATAATTTTTTTCAGTGTACGAGCTCTTGAACTGCTGCCAAACTTGTTCAGATGTAGTTTCATCTCAACAATGTCTTCCTGTTCATTGCACATTTATTTACAATCCTAATGTAAATGTAATTTTATACTGCTCTATGTAATGATTTATCATTTATGAATAAATTTTGTCCTATATGAGCAGCAGAGTGATTTTATTCCAAGATTTGTGACAAAAAAAAATTCCCCACTCCATCAAACCCCTGGCAGCTTGAACTGTTGACACAAGGCAGGCTTTTGTTTTTTGCATCTGCAAATTCTGAATAATGTTTAAGAAATTAAGACCCTTTAGACCAGGCAAACATTTTCCAATCTTGACATTCAGCTTCAAAGTTTGGTGTGTTATGTGTTCAGAAATGCTCTTTTGCGAACCTTATTTGAGTAACTTTCTATCATTCAACCTTAACCCGAAGTCCCAAGAGTGTTCACTTCAACAAGGCATTTTCACCCACAAAACTGCTCTCTGTGGATTTTTTCTCCTGATCATTCTCTGTAAACCCAGATGGTTTTGCATGAAAACCCCAGTAGACCAGCAGTTTCATATACTGAAACCAGTCCGCCTGGCACCAACAACCATACCACATTCAGTCACTTTAATTGCCTTTTCTTCCCCATTGCACCACATCTACATACCAAAATGCATTGACTTGATGTGACTCGATTCAGAAATAGGCCTTTAAATAAGCCCGGGACAAACCAAGCTGACATCAAAGAACTAGCACAGATGAAAACCGTTGTTTTGCCTCACATTGGCAGCGTCTGGTACCATCTGGACCAAAAAGCTGCATGTAAACACACCAAAGTGATGAGAGCAGACTGAAACAAGAATGTGTGTTCTGTGCCTGCATAAGAGGATGTATCTTTCTATACTTGCAGGTGGCAGTGTCTGTATTTTCATTCCACAAAGGGTAACCCGAACTAGTGCTGCACACATATACTGTGCCAAAAGAAAGCCCTATGTTAACAGTGTCCAGAAGCGCCAACTTCTCTGGGCTGTGAGGCTTCTGGGATGGACCACATGCCATATAGTACCATTTTCACACTACTTTTTGCTCATTACTAAGGGGTTTGCAAATGCAAACATGTCCATATTCCATATAATCCATAATTATAATCCATATTGTTTGCAAATATTTAAGAAAACCTGAATACTTTTTGTTCCTCATTTTCTTAGTTTTGTCATTCAAATTTTTGTTTCCAGACACTCACAGACAGTCCCATGCTGCCCAAAGGATGACCATCAGCTTGAGATGTCCTGGCCTTAAATATAAAAAAACAACAACATAAAACTAAAAATGTGCTTTAAAATTATTAGCTGAACCTCTTTGAACAATAAATACAATACTCGTTCGCTTTTATAACACCATGAAGGCATTGTTATGTTGACATAACCATATACAATACACATTAGGGGAAATGCACCACTAAAGTAGTAGGAATATGTCTACTTTACAAATATTGTCAAAAGTATAAAAAAAAAATATGGTTCATATTCCTCAGAACATAGAGGATGCTCCTGTATGGTCACCAACAAAACTAGATGTCATCTTGTGGTCGTTTGGTACTGCGGCCAACAAAATCTTACTGAAATCTTATTTTTTGAGAAATCAACTTCAAATTTGAACCATAATTTGTTCAGCCGTTTAGTTTTGATTTTCTGTCCATTTTAGGCTAAAACAAGTTTTGTAAAAAATATATATTTTATGTAATATATTAAAATATACATTTATTGTATTTATGTATTATTTTCATGAATATAAAGGCACATAACTTGTTTTATTAAACTTTTTTGAACTTTTTTCACTTCAGCTACAGTCTGACATTTGTCTTCATTTGGCAATCATTTAAATCCATTCATTCATTTTCTTTTCGGCTTAGTTCTTTTATTAATCAGGGGTCGCCACAGTGGAATGAACCGCCAACTTATCCAGCATATGTTTTACGAAGCGGATGTTTTTCCAGCTGCAATCTATCACTGGGAACACCCATACACTCTCATTCACTACGGAGAATTTAGCTTACCCAATTTATTTAGCGCATGTCTTTGGACTTGTGAGGGAAACTGGAGCACCCGGAGGAAACTCACGCCAACACGGGGAGAACGTGCAAACACAGAAATGCCAACTGACCCAGCCGAGGCTTGAACCAGCGACCTTCTTGCTGTGCGGCGACAGCACCTACCCACTGCGCCACCAAAGTTTCAGGGTTAAAATATATTATATTTAACCCCTTATGATTAATCTCCTATGGTGACTGAAACAAACAAAACAAAACAGCCTCTAGTTCCAACAATGCATGGCTGTTGTAAATAATATAATGTATTGTATATCTGTAAATAACTCACCTGAAAATGTTTAAAAAATCATCTTAAAATGAACATTCTCATTTATCATGCAGCTCTCTTTTGTCAGTGTTTTGATGTTTGATTTGTCTGAGGACATTTGTCTATTTGTTCACCTTTGAAGTTAGAAAGAGTCTGTAATTATCCTGCTCTCTGTGCACGGATAGTCTGGACCACTTCTCACAAAAATAAACACTACGCTGAATAAAAATCTCTAATTCTTTGTACCACAAATGACATCGGTGTTGACAAAGTAACAGCACAGTGTTCGAGGCTTCTTCTTCACTAAAGTGACATTTATCACAACATACTGTAAGTTTAATTACGTCTGGTAATCACAGAGCTATCAAATCAACTAAACTACTGCGTTCCTCCACCGTCTGGTAATGTTTTGCAGACGCTTTTTTTAAATATATAATTAACCCAACATCAAAAACTCACATTTTGATTTAAAGGCTTAGATGTAAAATAAAAGTCATTACAAGACATTATTAAATCTCTTTTAAATCTCAACAACAACAACAACAACAACAACAACAACAACAAACGTTTAATGCGGTTTGTACATTCCTTTAAACAACAATTTCAGGTTTTAGATGTATGAAATAGCAATCTTTTTAAAACGGGTCTTAAAGTGGACGTTTAAAAAAAAAATAATAATTCCATTATTTCATTAGAAAACTTAATAAGACTTACCAAAAAACGGAGGTGTCAAGTACAAGTGCGTGTTCAGGCATTAATGACTACTTGACAAAATAAACAACAATGGTGGACTACCGGACCGTTTGCGAAGGTTTGTATTGCTGCTTGCGACATCGACACCTATTGGCCTGGTATAGATATATGTGTATAGATGTACCATATTGAAATAAATAGTTCATATTTTGTGGATGGCTATTCTTTAGAACCATCAAATTATTCCGTCAAAATACAAATATTCCGTCAAAATACAAAATAAAGCTAAATATAATCATTTAATTATATTTTATTATTATACTAATTATATTATATTATATTAATTAAATAATTACTAAACATTTTTGAATAAAAAATGAAGTGCTTGGTTAATTTCGATTGTGAGAAGCAAGAGTGTGAATAATTCCACCACTGGATATTTATGCAACCCATTTATGTCATATGATAATATCTCAATGATGCCTTGTAGGCCGCAGGATTTGCATCTTGTACTAGATTTTTCAATATCACTTTGTACCTTTTGACTTTCAGTGTAATTTGTGACATAAATAATTTGTAGAGATGAATTGCTTATTGTAAAAGGTAATTCCAAATAGAGGGTGCTGTTAATAATATTTAGTTTGACCTAAAGTATATCAATAAACAAATAAATAAACAAGTAAACAAATAAATACAATTTATAAATGAATAAAGGAAATTTTATTTAAAGTAAATATGTGAAATTCATTATTAAATAAGAATAATTGTGTATCATCGGTTCCATGTCATTTACAATAATGCTATACAAATAATAATAATAATAATAATAATAATAGGGCCTCACAGTGGCGCAGTGGATAGCACGTTCGCCTCACAGCAAGAAGGTTGCTGGTTCGAGCCTCGGCTTGGTCAGTTGGCGTTTCTGTGTGGAGTTTGCATGTTCTCCCCGTGTTGGCGTGGGTTTCCTCCAGGTGCTCCGGTTTCCCCCACAAGTCCAAAGACATGCGGTACAGGTGAATTGGGTAAGCTAAATTGTCCGTAGTGTATGAGTGTGAATGGGTGTGTACGGATGTTTCCCAGAGATGGGTTGCAGCTGGAAGGGCATCCGCTGCGTAAAACATATGGTGGATAAGTTGGCGGGTCATTCTGCTGTGGCGACCCCAGATTAATAAAGGGACTAAGCCGAAATGAAAATGAATGAATGAATAAATAATAATAATAATAATAATAATAATTATTATTATTATTCCATTAAAAGGTGCAAAGAAAGTTATTAGTCTAATGTGCTGATAAATAACTATTTCTTAGCTCAGACACGGTTACTTACTTAAATTATTTATTTTAATCTAAACAAGAACTTCAACAACAACCCATTCAGACCCAAATTATGGTCCAGGTTTCAGAAAATTGTAAAAGTACATTTTCCCTGCTCTTAAGGCTTCCATAAACGAGACAAAATAAAAAATGACAAAGTTCATAAACCTTTAATTGATTTCTTGCTTGTCCATTTCAACGGACATCAGGTCAAAACAGTTGTACTTCAAAAACAATACACCATCATGAAATTAAAAACTAAATTAATAGAAATTGTTGATCTTTACTTGAAGTTTCTTCTGAAGGTTACAAACTTGAACAATATTTTAAATGTAATTTTTAGGTTTTTGTTTAGACCGCACATTATTAGAACCCACTGTACATTATAATAGAGAGACTATCAAAAAAAAATTGTTCACCAAAAAATAAAATGCTATTCTTCTTTTTTCTACACAATTAATAAAAAATTGGCAATAAATGTAAATAACACCACTAAAAATGCTGCTTACTTCAGCACTTGGAACAAAGTGCTGCCTTTTCACCCTAGTGGAGATTTATCAAATTGCAATAGGCAGACCAGTTTGATGGGACAGTTTGATGACAAAAGTTCAATATCATGGACAGCAGGCTTTAAACTTGGTGAAAAAACAAGACCTGACAAGTTGTGATGCAGGGTCCGACAATGTTGTGCATGCAGTTTTAATGTAAATTTCAAAAGTTCCATTAATCATTATTAAGTCCTTCATTCATTATTAACACATTAACATCATAGCATCAGAAATCATCAAGCATTCAGAAACATTCTCTCATTTCTTTTTCCTTTGCATAAAAATGTGATTGAGCCGTAATACTCTGAGCTGTTTAGTTATCACCCCTTCTTTCAGTGGTGATCTGAAGAGTCGTCATTTTCACAGTAACACGGTCTGTGATGTTTTCTGCAGTGGTGATGGATGCTGCTGTTGTGGTTTTCTTGCCAGTGATTGGCTGACCTGTTGTGCGAGCAGGAGGCCGTGGCTGGCCTGTTGTGCGAGCAGGAGGCCGTGGCTGACCTGTTGTGCGAGCAGGAGGCCGTGGCTGACCTGTTGTGCGAGCAGGAGGCCGTGTGCTTGCAAAGTCCTCCTCAGAAGATTCAGATTCACTCGATTTAGACTCGCTTGATTCAGACTTCTCATCTGACTTGGAATTTGATGAACCATTGGATGAATCATTTTCTTTCAAACTGATTCTTGACAAATGCAACTGAGGGTTTAAACATATCATAGATAATATTATTGTAGGCCTATGTTCTTTTGCTAGTATATATTATGCCATTTTTTTATTTATTATGCCAAGCTGTAAAACACTTTCATTTAATCAAAATATCATACTAATATACATTACAGCATCATCTCTGTCTCCCTTTTGTTGTTGTTGTTATTGTTGTTATTGTTAAGAATCCAGTCTCTGTAGTCTGAATGAATTTTTGTTGTTATTGCGGTATTGTATTTTCGACAGTTTTGTGTTTTTTTAGCACTTACTGTAGACTTTCAATACATTCAAATGTAGACTCTTTAGTGCATCATAAGCCATACAACTCATGACTTCTGTGTGCTAATTATGAATTAATGAATGGTATGGCATCTGTATTTTTAAAGTATAATGCTCACATTTCATACACACAGATACTTGTACTGTATTTATGGTTAACAAGGACTCTTCATAGGTATAATGTATTTTACTGTAAAAAAAAACGCTTATTACATGTCCTTACCCTACCCCTACCCCTAAATCCAACCCTCATAGGAAACCTGTGGAAATTTTCTAATTTGAAAAGACCCATTAATTATGATATTTAAGCGTTTTGAATATGAGAATGCAAGGCATGTCCTTGTAAACCACCTAAACAGAGTACAGGTCATACCCTTGTCAATTTACACAATTTAGTGTCCTGGTAAAGCACCTTCACAAGTATGTATGTATATACATGACCCTCTCTGTGAAAACCCAGCTTAAGTCATTTGTTTGTGGTTCGCTGTTTTTGACATTAAAACATTCTACACATTGTAAAGAATGTTCTTTGAAAATATAACCTTGAAAATTAATTTTTAACTCAGTTAGGCCATGTTGAAGATTTGCTAAATTTCAGACTCAGAAAATCATCCTTTTCATCCCATTTTTAGTGATACATGACACATTTATGGAACAATTCTTAAAGTTTTTTTTTCTAAAGTGTAATGGTCCATTACTTGTAAAATTACGTATCAGTAAAAAATGTAAATACATAAATAAATAAAACATATAATAAATATGTAAATAAATGAATAAAATAAATATGAATAAAATAAATATGATATTTATATAAAATTCCAACCTCTTTCTGGGTTATGAGATAAATATTGTATGTGACATGAGAGTTCATGATTGTACAGTATGCTGTAACAAAGAGTTTTACTAAATACTCACAGTAGGCCTATAATAGCTAGACTTTAATATGGATTAAAACACTATAGTATTGTTTTAATTATAAATTACTATAGTATTTTTCATGTGTTAGCATTATATTGACTGAATACGCAGACAATCACGTTAACTACATGTTTAGCAAAAAAACTAAGAAATCCTTGAAAATTTGAAATTCGGATTCATCTCTGGTGCTTTTTTTATTTCAGTTTGGAAGAAATGCCATCAATAGTTTACAGAATGAAACAAAAATATGTTTTACTCAAACACATATAACTATATAACTCATTCATAACTATAAATCCAGAGAAACAAAGAATTTGTAAAGGTCTGTTCATCTTTTTCCATAACTGAAGAAATCATAATAAATGAATACTTACTGGTTTTGAAAAGACTGTCGCAACAAAAAGCATCAGAATTAATCCCTTCAAAGTATTCATCCTACAAAACAAAAAACCCAAAACACATTAAAACCAATATGCTCTGGTTAAGTTAAATAATGTCTATGCAAAAGAATTACAACTTTATTCACAGCATTTGATTTGCTTGCTTGTATTTGTCTATTATTCAGTTACCAATATAGATTAAAAAGCCATAAATGCATCACAATTTAAGATACGAATGAGTTACCTTGTGTAAATGTTCTTGTCCAGTGATAGTACAGTCGCAGTCTGTATTTACCCTGGCATCTGTGGCTTAAATACTGGATGGATGTGAGTAAAGCAGGGCTTGGTCCTGCAAATTCCTGTTACGATACGTGACAATAGCAACCAACATTTGTGCAACTTCCTGGTCTCAAACCCTTGCAAAATCCTTTTTACACTCAGTGTGTAGTAACCCAAACAAGAGTGCAAATCATACGGCATCACTGCCCCAACGCATTGTTTAGACAAACCACACTGTCTGCTACTTGTTGAGCTTGATAGCAGTGAAGGCTCAGAACTTAAACATACTATATGTATACTGATTTACTGTACTGTATATGTCAGATCCACACATGTGAAATTATGGTCTGTGACTTTATTATTGCATATTGGACAAGCTCCAGTGCTCCAAATAGTGATGGAGAGAGCTCAGTGTACCACTGGGTTATATACTGTGCACTCTAAAAAAAGATGGATCTTTAAACGTTTGTTACATTTAGTAACACTTTTTATTTAGAACCATGTCGTCATGAAGAACCCTTTTACTGTTTAGGGTTTTTTATTTCCCACCTTTTTTTTGTTTGTTTTTTTCAAATGTGTAACTGTCAAAACATAAACAGCTACTGGTTGTTGCAACTGAAGCTCATTCTGAAAATGTAGCCCTATATACATTTCTGGAGATTGCAAATTATGTAGCCAGAAGTACATATGGCTGCATTTCATCTTTAAAACAAACGCTACGGGGCGGTATGACGGCGTTCCTTTTCGTGATAACCAGCTGATCGCTTACCTCCGTATGGACGGCTTTTCCGCTGTTTCCAGTTTGTTCAGTAAATCGCCATATACGTCTGCGGACTTGGGCATAGAGGAGCTGACCATGATGATGCGGTTTGAGTCCGGTGAAAAATGGCGAAAGACAAAAACAGATGCCAAAAAATCTAATAAACAAGAAATGTGAGAATGTGGTAAAATCTGAAAATGTGGTAAAATAAAAATCAGACGAGGGCTTTTCCTTTTTGCCTTTTTAAAACTGTCGGTATATCTTTAAAAAAAGATCTACATTGTACCAGAGAAAAAAAAATTGTGGGGTCTATAGTAAACATACATATTTTATTAGATTAGATTCAATTAAATTTTAAAGTTTGAACCAAAGTTAAATTATACTTTGTGAAAAAGCTCAAATCAGCTGTAACAAATCACAGTATTTGTTTTTAAGTTGATACAAAGTATTTTTTTCAGTGTAGATTCTAGAAAAGTATGTTTGTTTTTTTAAATGATCTTTACACTTAGTAGAAATTCTAGAACCATATAATCCTGAAGAACCATTTACAATGTACGTTCCTGGATCTGCTTTGGAACAAATTGTGAACAGAATTGAATTGTTGTAAGATACTTTTTACCATATTGAGATTGTTTGTTTTTGGTATTGCGTGAGTGCCTATAACAGCTAACTGGGGCAAATAAGCCATTCAGACAGATTTTCACCAGCCCAAAATACCTCAGTGATGCCTGAATGTGAGACAGCAAGAATTTATACATTTCCAATAATTATGAACATTAAAATTCTCCAATAACAGACATTCCACAGTCATTTCAACATAGTGAAAAATGTATGTAGGCTAGTAAAGCTATGCTTCTCTTTTATAGAAAGCAATTATAAATACCATGCACTTTTGTCACCTAATAAAAAGTAAACCTTTAAAGGTGAGTTAAAGTTATCTTTTTAAAAATAATAAACAGAAAATGTGAGCTTGTGAAGAGGGCCATGCATGATATGTGTTTACTCTATAAAAAACATGAACAAAAAAATACAGAGTGATATCACCATTCGTTACGCAAACCTTTAAAGAATAATCTAAGGAAAACATTTGAGTTTTTAGTCCAATAAAGTTTAAGAGTAACCTCTCAGAATAGTGGTCTAAAATGTGATAAGAATTGCCAATATTTCAAATTTGATCCATGATGAAAGTGGACTATTTCACAACCTGTGTCTGTCAATGAGGCAAAATACAAACACACAACATGGTGCATAAGAGGAAACTCACTTACACAATCAGTCTAGTCTGACGCAGTTACCAAGGTGAGGTTTGGTAAACTGCTCTTAAACTCAGTCTTTAACATATTTTAATATGTCAAAAACTGAGTTTGTAACACATTAAACTCATAACATAAACATATGTTTTTACTCATTCTTATACTCCAAACATGAATTTCCATTACAGTGTAACATTACATTTATTAATTGATTGATTGACCAATTAATAGTATTATTAGTATATTTGAATATTGCACTCGACACTATATTTTTTTATTACAGTCTCATAAATAAAAGTTACAAACGGGGTGTTTTGCAGAAATAAAAGTTCTTTAAAAAAATCTTTTTTCACTTTACATTAGTGGCAAGTGTCACGGCCACAAAAAGGAGACAAAGCAGGAATTACTTCAAGTTTTTATTTATGCGATGCAACAACAGCGGAGAGGTGAAACAAGTGAGTGGTGTAGCGGAGGAGAGACTAGCTCACACACTGATCATGAGGTAAGTTCAGTTCTTTGGCAAACACCAGTATAACAAATGTCACTTCCCTGAATCAGGCGCTTTGCATCCACAGGAGGATAAGGACATCCACAGAGGAGCACAAGAGAAATCGACACAGGAAGATGAAGGATCGTGAAGAAGAACCATGGAACTTTGATTCCAGCCGGTGACTGAATAACCGAGGTGAGTATATATAGTGCGTGGGTGATTGCAGGTGCAGGTGTGGGTGATTAGTAGTCTGGTAAGGGTTCACGGGTGTGGTGTGTGGTGGATGGTGACTGAGAGTGGTGCCTGGGATTGAGAGAGCGAGCAAAGGGCGTCACCCCCCCCCTCCCACGGGTGACTCCTGGCACACTAGATTGGTCGGCGGGGACGACCTCGACCTCGGGGAGCTCTTCGAATTCTTCGAGGAGAGTCAGATCCAGGATGTCATTGTGGGGTGTCCACGATCTCTCCTCGAGACTGAATCCTTCCCAGTCTATCAGGTACTGGAGCTGGCCATTCCACCGCCGGGTGTCGAGAACTTCCTGGACTAGATATATGTTGTCGTAGATGATTTCAGGTTGTTCTGGAGGGGAAGGCAGTTGTGGTTCTGTGGATGGAGGAAAAACTGGGTCAGAGTGAGGTTTAAGTAATGATACGTGAAATGTGGGGGAGATCTGATAACGTGGAGGCAACCTGTGGCGATTGGCGGCATCAGTATACCTCTGTACTGCCTGCCGTAGATGGATGTGTGCTGAGTTCCACACCCTCTCGCTTTCCTGGAACCAGTGGTCTACCACAGGTACTTCAGAGGTTTCACCGGTCCATGGAAACAGGGATGGCTGATAACCTAGAACACATTAAAAAGAGGTTAGTCCAGTGGAGGTTTGGCAAAGGGAGTTCTGAGCATACTCAGCCCATGGTAGATACTGGATCCAGGTGTTCTGGTGATGTGCACAGTACATCCGGAGGTAACGAGAGATCTCCTGGATTTTCTGCTCGGTCTGCCCATTGGTTTGAGGCTGGTAGCCAGACGATAGGCTGATGCTTGTGCCCAGAATTCGGAAGAACGCCCGCCAGACCCTGGAGATAAACTGAGGCCCCCTGTCGGGCACAATGTCTTCTGGGAGCCCATAATTACTGAAGACTAGGTTGAAAAGTGCTTTGGCCGTTTCGAGAGCTGTGGGAAGACCTTTGAGAGGGATTAGTTTACAGGCTTTGGAGAAGCGGTCTACCACCGCGAGAATTGAAGTATAAAGTGGGTAGATTCTTCCATGCGGTAGTTTGGCATTTGGCAGCAGGTCGACACTACAATCCCAGGTCCGATGTGGGGGTAGTTGGGTGGCTCGAGGAGTGGGTAGGGTTTTCAACTGTGGTGGCGTGGACAAAGAGGGAATTCTGATGTGGTTTATGATCCGTTGGAGGAGATGTATAGCCGTGATCCTTGCATGCAGTGCTCCATCCGAGGATTTCTCCTGTGCCCCAATTAATGTTGGGTTGGTGTTTCGCGAGCCAGGGTCTGCCAAGGATAACGTCCACATTCGCTCGGGGAAGGACCAGTAGTATTAGCTTCTCCTGATGATCGTAAGAGGATATGAGGGTGACTTTTTTGGTCCGCCCAATGGTGAGTTTTGGATGGTAGTTATTTGGTAGTGGATTTGGGTACTTATTTAGGGTATACAATGTTTGGTGATATAATGAGATGAGATGAAGTTACCGGCTGCTCCAGAATCCACCAGCACATATAGGGGGAGAGTACGAGAATCAACGATCAGTCGGGCTTTAATATGGGGTATGTGAGAAATGGAAGGAGTAAGTGAAACTTTACTCACCATTGGACGAGGCGGGCAAACAGGGCAGGCGGAGATGAAGTGGGATGCTTCCCTACAGTACAAACAAAGCCTGTTCTGGATTCGTCTCTGTCACTCCAAAGCGTAGAGACGATAGGAGTCCATAATCATGGGTTTGTCTGCAGTCTGTGGTGGTAAAGGAATTCTGGGGGTTGCTACATACTCGGAAGATGGTGAGGTGGGACAGGTGGAGAGCTGTTGGGACACACTGGTGGCCTTTTTAATAAAAGTCTCTAAATTGGCATTATCATCGTATATGACCATTTGCTTGCGAATCTGGGGTTTGAGACCCATTCGATAAGCCGCTAGGTGGGCTTTCTGATTCCAGCCACTACTAGCGGTGAGTGTTCTGAAGTGCATTGTATACTCGTAAATAGAGGTGTTACCTTGCTGGAGTGCAATGAGTTCATCGTGCACAGAGAGTGGGGTGAGTGAGACAGCGAACACCTCCTTAAAATGCCTGACGAAGGCTTGATATGTTGTCATCGCTGGACTGCCGGTATTCCAGAGAGCATCCGTCCACTGGAGGGCTCGTCCTGTGAGGAGAGAAATCATAAAAGCTATTTTGGAAATCTCGTTGGGAAACTGGTGAGTATTAGCCTCAATGTAGAGGGAGCACTGCAGAAGAAAGCCGTTGCAGGTGCTCGGCTTGCCGGAATAATTCATTGGTCGAGAGAGGGGCATGCTCGTGATGGAAGTGGGATTAGTGCCGGCACCCAGGGGGGCGAGAGGCAAGGTTTGCCTGAGAGAGTGCACAATGTCGGCAAACGGATCCGGAGAAACTCCGGTCATAGCAGCATTAGATGCGATAGTGTTTTGAGGGGCTGGAATCCTGTCACGGTCACACAAAGGAGACGAAGCAGGAATTACTTCAAGGGTTTATTTATGCGATGCAAAAACAGCGGATAGGTGAAACAGGCGAGTGGTGTAGCGGAGGAGAAGCTAGCTCACACACAGATCCGACTTTGATTTCAGCCGGTGAGTGAATAATCGAGGTGAGTATATATAGTGCGTGGGTGATTGCAGGTGCAGGTGTGGGTGATTAGTAGTCTGGTGACGGTTCATGGGTGTGGTGGATGGTGACAGAGAGTGGTGACTGGAACTGAGAGAGCGAGCAGAGTGCGTGACAGCAAGTTGTTTCTGAACAATTTTGTTCATCTTTAATGTTTCTCTTTAAAGAGTTTTCTCGGGAATGATTCATTCTTTTTGTGTTGACCGTACATGCTCAACATCCTAAAGGATGAACAGAAATGACTAGTTCAAACACCTTTGGGTTTGAGTCATTCCTTATTTTGTCACTTAATAAAAACTAGTTTAAAATTTCTAACTTTCCTTATCAAGCATTATTCTTAATATTTTCCTCTTTTACGTGATGCATTTCTGGTCTCATATAAGATTTTTCAACTGTTTCACATTTTTCTTTCTGTAACAATGAAAGTGGTCATAAAAATTGGTTTAATGCATTAAACTTTATTTGCATGATGGCAAAATTACTGTGATAAAGCAAAGATTGATTATTTATAGTAAATACTATAGTGTTTTTGAAACATTCTAAGTGTATTATATAGTATTTACAACACAATATAAATGGTATGATATTTGTACATTCAAGACATACCTTACAGTACACCTGCGATCACATTAAGTCATTTATTGGAAGACAACCAGAATTGTTTTAAGCACACATTAGCTAGTTTGTTAGTTTTAAGGTGATAAAACAATTGAAAATGAAGACAAAGAATAATATATGGTAAATATTATAGTGTTTTTGAACAAATTACCAGTTGAGTGTATTATACTGCATATTTTATAGTATTTACAACACTTTGTTAAAGGATGCTATAGCATAGTATTAGCTATCGTGAACTGACCAACTTTAGTTTTTAATTTAGTTTTTACTACAGTAAACTGGTGTATTGTAGTATAATATATACCCTATTGTTGTAGAAACCTACAGTATTTGGTATAGTTTATTTATATTACTATAGTTGTTGTGTTACCATAGAAACTATAGAATTACCACAACAGATCCATTCAAGTACTTTACTATAGTATGGTTCAAAAACACTATCGTATTTAATATAAATTACTAATGACTTTTTTCACATGGGCTGTTATCACAAATATCTTTTCTTAAACAACAACTGATAAGACACACACATTATAAGTGTGCATTTGGGTTAGAGACTTGATTTCTTCACAGTTATCGCCTACACTGTTGTGAAATTTATGAGGTAAATGGTAACCACAATCTTGTTGCGTGTTAACTGCTCAGATCTGTACAAACAAAACCCATCACATAAACACACACAAACCAGCTTCAACAATGGCCTTTTTTATTATTCGATTTGGTAAATATTTGTAATATTAAATTTGGAGGCATATCTGTGAAAAGAGGGTCAGCTGTCATTTCTGTATAAAGTTTGTATGTTCTCCCCGTGTTCGTGTTGGTCTCCTCTGGGTGATCTGGTTTCCCCCACAGTCCAAAGACATGCGCTATAGGTGAATTGAATAAACTAAATTGGCCGTAGTGTATGTGTGTGAATGTGAGAGTGTGTAGGTGTTTCCCAGTACTTACAGCTGTAAGGGCATCCGCTGTGTAAAACATATGCTGGATAAGTTGGTAGTTCGTTCCGCTGTGGCGACCCCTGATGAATAAAGAGAACTAAGCCGAAGGAAAATTAATGAATAAATCTGAAAAAAAGAACTTCACTCGTAATAATAACAGAGCCAGGAAATAATCGTTTAATATTCCCCAAATTACGGTGGACAAGTTTGACACCCAGTGGTTGAACTAGGTATTGCATTCCTGGATCAAACACACGCAAGCGCAGGTTGCCAGATTGAGGACCAACAGGACACTGATTTAACGCTGGTTTAAGGCATGTTCTACATAAAAGCAAAAGCATGCTATAGAAGGAATATTTACCATATCAAAGGGAATTTTTTTCCTAACCAACACATGAAAACATTGAAAACGTTTTTATCAATTCAACAACACAGAGCACAGACTGTGCAAAATGGAAATGTGTCAGGGACCCTCAAATGTGATGAATCCAGCAACTTCCTGTTTAGAGTCAGCAGTAATTTAATGATATTTGTACAATTTGTCAGATTGTTAGTGTTAACGATATACAAACACAATAAAATATTCCAAAAAGACTTTTAAAAATAAAATATACAAAAACTCATCCACTTACACACTTCCATTGTGGTCTGCATCAGTATTTGCATGAGTTGTGAGAATCTGCATGCATGTGTGTTTTGAAATTAATGTTTTTTACACTAGTAAGTGGTTTGTGATTGTGTTTCTTAAGACCTTTTTACCTGCATATATCATTACAGAGTATGGTAAATACACACCAAAATGCTTGTGATTTCAGATCACCTCGTTCAAGAAACACTGCATTATAAATACATCTCCTTTGACTTTTTAAGGGTCATGAGTAAAAATTGAAGCATGTTACACATCTTTTTTTAGTACATGCAAGCTATTACACCAGATTCCATGAGGGGATGATATGCAGAATCTCAAATATTAACTGAGACAATTCAAATCTGTATGCAAATTTCTGGTTCAAAT
>CAIGQW010005633.1:189940-217410 GCA_903798125.1 Danio choprae | reverse complement strand
TGATTTGTGTTGGGACAACATTAAGGAAATGTGTGGAACCCAATATTTTCTACAGTGTACACTCAAAAAAAAGACTTTGCTGCTAGTTCAAACTACTTATTAAAAATGAGTTGAACATTTAAAAAATAGTTTCAAATGAGTTAACACCATTCTTACTCTTTTGAGACACCTTAATTGTTTTATGTTCAATACTTACATTAGTAAAAAACAATTAAGTAATTAAGTTAGCTTAAAAGATTTGTGTTGAGACAACATGAAGGAATTGCATGGAACACAGCATATTTTACAGTGTATAATAAATGTACAATTTCTGTCTATATAACATATCTTACTTGTAAAAAATAAACAGCAAATTAATATTACCATATAAAGCATGTGACACACCAAATTCGCAGGCTTTTCTATGTGCTGTTTCCCCAACCAGGACAAAGAAACAAAAAAGTAACTGTATTTTTTTATTGGCAATTGTGAGTTTATAGCCTCTCTCTGATCTACTCTCATGTCTACTGTATCATGTCACTTCTTTTAGGATAGCTCCAAATAAGACTAAGCAGTGAGCTCAAAATCTAGGTCCTTCCAGGATGTTCTCTAATTTTGATCTCCACTATATATATTAACCACATTACATAAGACCGTCGGAATGTGAACATGTTTCAGTACAGCACTGGTTTTTCATAATTACTGGGAAAAATCTTGCCAACAACACCTGCAGTTTACAGAGACATAAACAACACAGTAATGATGTCTAGACTTGACAAGATGTGGTCAAAATCTATTCACAAGTTTCTCTGAGACATTCATTCATTCATTTTCTTTTCGGCTTAGTCCCTTTATTAATATGGGGTCGCCACAGCGGAATGAACCGCCAACTTATCCAGCATATGTTTTACGCAGCGGATGCCCTTCCAGCTGCAACCCATCACTGGGAAGCAATTATACACACTCATTTACACACATACACTACGGAGCACCCGGAGGAAACCCACACCAACACGGGGAGAACATGCAAACTCCACACAGATATGCCAACTGACCCAGCCGAGGCTCGAACCAGCAACCCTCTTGCTGTGAGGCGATTGTGCTACCCACTGCGCCACCGTGAGGGCCTTCTCTGAGACATCTTATAAATAAAGTTGCTTTCACTATTTTACTAGACAATCCGTTTTCTTGTCTGATCCTAAAGAGTGTGATATTATCTGAACATTTGCATTTTGAGAGTATTCAGGTCATAATGAATCGATGTCGAAATTTAATTAGAGCTGTTATTGCTTCACTGTGGCCACATGTGTGGTAAAATCTGATTGGATGGATTTTTGTTGTTCTAGCCATAAGGTATATAGATGTGCTTAATGCAAGATTAAAGCAGAGCTGGTTGTTTCCCACTTGATGGTAAGTTCATGATTCTTTACCTTTTCAACAGTCAGATATTCTGGACTTTGTAACTTTGTTGGGTACAGTATATGTGACATCTGCAATGGAAAAGTGGATTATTATGACTGACGTTCAGATAAGAACTGCATATTATCTGCACTTTTACCACACATTGACTGGTTTATCAGACATGCATGTTATATTGTACAGATGGGCTCAATTTGAGCACTAAATGACACATGATGTATATACATAGCCATTATGTAATTCATAACTTCACGTATTTGAGTGTGTGTACAGTATATATACACACACCCAAATACCTGAAGTTATGACTTACATAATGGCTATAGACATTATATACTATAGACAAACTACATAGTCATATTTAAATAGAAAATAAGACCAATACAAATGCAAAAATGGACCACAAAATTGACAAAACTTAGTATTATAATACAAAATAATAATACAAAAGTATGTTAATCTTGATAATAATATTCAATTTCATTAAATTCAATAAAATAATGCTGGTGCTGGGTAACTCTAAAATGGGAATACATAGATCTAGGGATTGCGGCCATTTTGTCATTATGTAAAATTAGTGAAGTATTTGTGAAATGTACTATATTTTACTTTGAAATGATTATTTTCAGGTTTATCATCTGAAATATTGATGATGTTGACTTGATGTGTGCTTCATCTTAGTGTTAGTCTATCTGAGCGTGCTTTTTGCACAACTGATTGCAATCCTTACATTCAGTCATATTTGAATGACAGACATGCAGAGGTAATTTGTCAGAATAACTGGGATGGCACTGTTTTCTTTTTGAATCAAATGTTTGCTTTATTTCTATGAGATCAGATCAGTCTCCAATTTCATTAATCCCTTGTGGTGTCCCACAGGGCTCGGTGCTGGGGCCAGTTCTTTTTTCAAAGATACCACAGTTTGGAGCTAGACAGACAAAAATGATTTTTTAAACTGATAAAGTGACGAACATATGTCCAGTTCAACTTTTAGACAGCTTTAGGTCATAGTAAAAAAACAAACAAACATTTTATCACTTAACGTACTTCAACCTGTTACACCTAAAATAACATTTTTATTCCACTTAAAGTTAATTTAGTTTAATTAGTTTAGGTGTAACATGTAATTTTGTAACAGCAGGGTGACCTTTGGTAAAAACCACTTTGCAGTTATTATTATTATTATTATTATTTGTAATTTTCTTTTTGTGATAAGTTTTTGTGCATTTTAGGGTAAAACTTAAACATGAAGACAGTCATTGTAGTGTTGTCTATCCTGGGTCTTTGTCTCAGCGCTCCAGTAAGTTTCATGAAAACCAATAAATTAATATGATTAAAGAAACACATGGAATCATTCTAAACAATCTTGTCTTTCTTTCTACAGGTGGAGCATGATATGGACAGGGATAATGAGCAAGTAATTGATGAGGTGAGAAAGTAGATTCTGTATAACATATTCCGAAACATCTTTGTGTATGTGATTATACACTGAAAAAACTCATTCATTGGATTTACTATATTTTCTTAAGGTAAGTGGTTGCAAACAATTTATATAGGCTGAAATTAAACAAACAAATTAAGTTGAACATTAATAAATGTAATTTGTTTGTTAAAATTCAGCCCATATAAATAGTTTGCAACCACTTACCTTAAACAAATATAGTAAATCCAATGAATTATTTTTTTATGTTTATTTATTGATACAGGGTCAGCAATTTGCTGGTTTGCCACTGGATCAGACAGACCCCATCACCAGGACTATTTTCTACCCTGTTCCTAGAGCTGATGGCTTCCTGACAAACCCTTTAATAAATCCTTTTATGAACCCATATGGACACTACCCTTATTACCCGCAGTACCCAATGTACCCAGGTTACCCAAGTTACCCACACTATCCTGCCTATTCACTGCCACCCATTATAATAAGCTTGCCTCAGAGAAATCCCTGAAACTGGCTAAATCATATCGTCAATTGCATTATGTATACTTCAAACAGACAATTATTGTCTTTATTTCACATAATGCTATGCCATATTTGATTTCAATTTATTAGACTTTATACTTGTGTTACTTTCCCTATTTCCTTAGTTTTTCCTCATATTTTACTATTGTTTCTTGTTATTTTCACCTGCTCCTGTTTGTTTTCTCCACCGTATTTCATTCATTAATTTTCTTTTTGGCTTAGTCCCTTCATTAATTAGGGGTCGCCACAGCGGAATGAACCGCCTCCACTGTATTTAGTATTGCAAACAAATTTTTCCCACCTATATAAAAATGACATCTAGAAGAATGGAGTCCTGACATCTGAGTCCTTTTAAGACAGATCTATCAAACAAATGCAATATCTCTATTTCCAAGTTGGTGGGAACCAGTGAGCAAAGCATAGAGCCAGTGCATGTGGAGCATTTATGTTGCACAAATTGTATGAATGCGCAATAATCAATAAATATTCTATAATATTTTTTGTTTGTGTGAGAGTCAATAAATGCCTATATTTGTACCAAAATTGCTTGCTCAATCATTTCTAGACAGATCGCTGTAAAGCAAACATATTACAAAAATGAAAACTTGAACATCAGCATCTGGGAAATATATATGTATACATATTTGAAGTTTAAAAGGGTTTAAAACCTATACTGCAGCCAGCCACCTGGGGCAATTGAAATATGTTGGCTTCACTTTTGAGCTTTCACATATGAATTACAGTATGTAATTTTCGCCACTAGAGGTAGTGGCGAACAACCAAAGACGTAGTTTGATGGTGCATGACTGAAGTCACTAAAGTATTCATAACTTATATGAAGCAGAGTACGCCTGAAAGCCATTGAAGCAAAATGAGACCACAGATGACAGACAAACATGAACATATTAAAGTGTCTTTGGTGTTTGGTATAAAGCCAAATTTGAAATCAAGGGTGTTTGGCGTCATTAGCATGGCCACAAAGGACACGGTCCATGTGACTATGGTGATTTCTCTGATTTTGATAATTCATGAAGCCTTTAGAAAGTTAGCAAAATATATAAAACTTTTCTGGTGATTTTGTGAACATTTTAATGAAATAATCTTAAATATTTGTTTGCCTTTAATTCAAGGTTTCAGCATAACTGCCAGAGCACTAAATGTTTTTGTTCAGCTAGGGCGCCATCTTGTGGTATGACACTATCTTTGAGACAAAGTAGTAAAACGTTTCAGAAGCAAAAGCTAATATAAGCATTTTTCTCAGGCTCCTGTGTGTAGGTTTACTCATTTCAGTTTTATGACGATGAAAAGGTTCTTTATATTTAAGATGTTTTGCCATTATTATTTGGTAAATTGTTTTGTTGAGTCACAGCGCCCCCTTGTGGTGTGGTTGACTGTAATGCATTGAGATTGGAAGAGAGTCGAGACATTTTAAGATTGTCAGTATACAGTATATACAGTATATACAGTACATGCCATCAGAGAATGAATGACTGATGAATAATAATACTAATTATTAATGCAATAGTCCATAAAAATTACAATTTTACCAAGGTTTAATTGGTAAAACATTTGTTGAAATATGTTTTTTTTAGATAATGATGTTATGATGTACAGTATTATAAAGGCAAAAAAGAACCTCAGTGTTATGTGTTAAAGTGAAGAGAATGCTGAAGCTTTAGCACAGTTTGATGCTCAATAACCAATTAAAGCAATTAACTCTCAGCTGTGTGTTAATAACTGAGCCACTCATTATCAGACTGAAAAACACTTAGCTGAATGAGAACAGCATGATGGCAGCTCATCTGCTCACATTATACAACTGTTGAAATGAAGGGCAAATTTAGTTCAAATTAGATTCTGTACGTACAGTCGTGGCCAAAAGTTTTGAGAATGACACAAATATTAGTTTTCACAAAGTTTGCTGCTAAACTGCTTTTAGATCTTTGTTTCAGTTGTTTCTGTGATGTACTCAAATATAATTACAAGCACTTCATACATTTCAAAGGCTTTTATCGACAATTACATGACATTTAGGCAAAGAGTCGCAGTGGGTAGCACGATCGCCTCACAGCAAGAAGGTCGCTGGTTCAAGCCTCAGCTGGGTCATTTGGCATTTCTGTGTGGAGTTTCCATGTTCTCCCCGTGTTGGCGTGGGTTTCCTCCGGGTGCTCCAGTTTCCCCCACAGTCCAAAGACATGCGCTATAGGCTAATTGGGTAAGCTAAATTGTCCGTAGTGTATGTATGTGTGTGAATGTGTATGGATGTTTCCCAGTGATGGGTTGCAGCTGGAAGGGCATCCGCTGCGTAAAACATATGCTGGATAAGTTGGCGGTTCATTCCGCTCTGGCGACCCCAGATTAATAAAGGGACTAAGCCGAAAAGAAAATGAATGAATGAATGAAAATAGCTAACATTTTCAATTCGACCTCTATTTATCTGCTGGAATTTTGATTGTATTACTTTCAAGTGACAGTTCTGGAAACACATTACATTCCACTGACATTAGTATCTATTTGGTTCCTAACCAGATAACATTAATGGCAACATTATTTTTAGCTTCTGTTTTACAACCACCAAGTTTAATATATTCAAACCTTCATTAGTATATCTTGCTATAAAGTAAAGCTTAGCAACTAGCCTATAGCCTAATGCTTATTCATGCTATCAGCATTGTTCAACGATAATTCCCGCTCACAATATGCCATCATTGCAAAGAAACATGCTATTAATGGTAGCAACGTGTCAACATGCTAACTAATGCAGAAACATGCTAGCAACATGCTAACTCACTCATGCTAGATCATGAACACATGCAAGCAATACAACTGTAGAAAAGAGAAGTTATGCTAAAAACATATTAGCAAAATGTTAAGTCAATCTAACAATATGCTAATTCGTATAGCTTTCACAAGCCAACATAAAAAAATTTAATCAAACTTTAGTTTAATTTAATTACTAATAGATTAAGCCTGTGTGAGCTTAAGTTGTGTCTCTTAACAGTTTGGCAGCAGCAGCATCTCCATTAATTTCAACTGCTTCAATGGCATTGTTGACAGTCAGAAATGCTGTGTACTGCACTGATTTTTTTTTATGATAAAATCAGTCAAGACCTGCCTGAAACTATTTGAGCTGTTTTGTTTAAAAACTGCCATTTGCAAATTACACACCACAGAACATTTGTCAGCCTATCAGAATAAAGCATTCAGCGTCCCATTCAAGTAAATGCTATGTTTTGAATATGTGAATGTGTATTCAGTACATAATGGTTGTTTGTCCTCCAGTAAAGTGAGGTCAGGTTTCTGAGTGGGCATATAAATTGGTGCATGAACCTTACATGAAAAATTTTAAATCTTTGAACAAAAAAAGTGTGTGTGTTTTTGTCACATATCAGGACACAAATCTGTATAATGACACAGGTATGGCACAGGTATTACAAGAAGAAGGTAAAATATGTTACAATGAATAATTCTCAAAAGGCTTATAAATCACACAAAATGAGTTTTGTTTGGTTTTTTAGAAAGTAAAACTGTACAGTTTCCTGTGGAGGGTTGGGTTTAGGGGTAAGGTGGGGTTAGGGCAATAGAAAATACAGTTTGTACAGTATAAAAACAATGGAAAACTTTGTAATGTCTCCACAATTTACAAAAATAGCTGTGTGTGTGTGTGTGTGTGTGTTGTGTGTGTGCACGGGCGCGCGTGTGTGTGTGGCTAAGACATTAAAATGGCACCATATTTATTGACAGAAGCATGAAATATTAACAGGAAAGAGTACAACACAGAAAGTGTTTAGATTTTTAACAAGAGTTCTGTATGACAATGCATTTATGACATAAAAATCATTTATATTTACATACAATAAATTAATGAATTTTAATAAGCAAAATGTACAAACACACTGACAGTTTTACAATTATTCATTTCTGTTGCTTCAGACCAGTGATTCAGACAATGTTCCTGTGGTTTCTGCCATTCTTGAAACAAGAACGTTTGCAAAAACAGGAAACAGGGTTAGCTGTTAGACAGGTTACAGAAACTAGGTTAGGAAACAAGGGTAGTTTTAAACATTCACAAATAAATGTACGAAGCACGACTGAAGCCGATCTCAAACACCAGATGTTTTGTTAATGTGCCTCCACCATTTGCTTGATGGCTTATTTTTAAGACTCTAATAACAGTCTTGACTGTTTAAATGCTTAATTGCTGGCTGTTTGTGGATCCCTGCCATTACAATGACAAGAGGAAAAGAATCTTATTGTTAAGGCAACAGAAATGTCATCGTGTTAAAACAGAGACTGTCTTTGGATGAATAGTGGGAGGTTGAATGAAGAGCTGTAATTAAGCTATATGATGAGGGCAGTCTAAGAGACCAATAATGAACGCAAGTGGCCTGTTGGAGAAGTGAGACTTTGATTTACAAAACATAATGGCTAATGTTATTAATGCAGTTCATTTACATCTAAATATATGATCATGAGATGAAAATCTGTGCTCATCTTCTGAAAAATAATAATTAAACCAAAAATTACACACTACATTTCAAAAACAAATAAAATAAATTTGTTGGACATTAGGGTGCATGTTCACCAGTGTTTTTTCCAACGCAATCTCACAGCAATTCGTAACTTTTTGATTTAGTGGCTAATTCATATGAATTCGTACGATCTAATTCGTACAATTTAGTACGATTTGCTCATCACCCAATGACGGTTGGTGTTAGGGGCGGAGTTAGGTGCCACACCTCCTTTTTTTATTTTGTTGTCATTGATAGCGCCACGTTTTTGGAACACCTGCAGCGTACACTTTTTTCAGCCGTTGCAAGTTTAAAAATGCAGCACCCATCAGTGTCACTTTTGATCAAGCTGTCCAATCACAGTGGAGGAGGGGCGGGACAATACCAAGCAACTGTCAACAAATAATCTGCTAAAGACTTTCAACATGTAGTGGAACAGCGGAGATGATATGATGGCAACCGACTGAAAAAAAATTCTTCAGAACAGAATATAACACTTCGATGGACACACACCCTTACATCACAAGGTGTTCCATTCATTAATACTGAAATCTATGGAAAATTGTTAAAAATGTATTTAAAAATTACAAAAAAAAAGAGATTACTATTTTTTTAAGAATACTCTTTTACTACAAATACAAAGTTCTGTCATGAAACTCTAGCAGAATGATTATACTTCCTGTCCAATCTGCTTCCAACTACATGGTACAAGTGATTGGTCGGTGTCCTCTCAGTAGCCAATAAGCTTGCTTCTCAACATCTTAATACCTCAATGTTGTTTTTGACAGCAATCTGCAGCACGTTTCTAAGTCCCTCTTCCACCGCAACTCCACCTGTGTGTAAATCTGCTACAGGGCTTTTGCGTGTGTTCTGTTTGCAGCAGCAGTGTGTTATATTCTCAGACTGCATGTCTGTAAATATACTGGCAGTAGCAAGTCTCAGTACTTGCTCTGCACCATTAATCAAGCATCATCAGCAGCGTAACAGATCTATTCCACCAAGACCAAACACATATACACAGACATATACATATTCATTACATTAAATCACTCAGAGTTGTCATGACAGAACGAATATTTCAAGTATCTCACAAATTGGACGTTTCTCAGAATTGTGAGTTTATTACTTTAAGTTGCAATATATTAAGTTAATAAAGATATTTAAAATTTCATTTAAAAAAGTTAATGAGCCCTATTATACACCCAGCGCATACACTAGCTGAAGTCCAACAAAGGTGCTATTTTTACATCAATAACATTGTGTAAATGAAGGAAAATTATTAATAAGTTGAAACTTTCCTTTTTCTTTTTTTCAATTTTACATCAGTCACGCATAATGTGCATTTGGCGAGTTTTAAAATGTGATATTTTTGTCACAAAAAACATCGATCCATGTCTTAGCCCCTTGGCACGTATGGGTTAGTTTAACGACAGATGCATGTGCTTTTGGAAGCTTCAAAATATAAACCACTATCCAATGCCATTGTAAGACATGAAAGAGCCCAGATTAAATTTAAAAGTACTCTGACTGTATTTGTCTGACAGAAAAAAGTCATACCGAGAATGGCTTGTGGGTGAGTAAATTATGGTGTAATTCCTTTAAATAGCAAATGCATTTGTAATGCAATTAATTTCCGAGATCTACAAGAACAGGCTTCCATACAAATATCCACATTCACAGCAATACTTACAGAAAGTCTTGCCTACGTTTTACAACCTCTTGATAATTCAGGTCAGTTTATCATTTATGTTTAGACTTAAGTGATAATCTTGGGGCCAAAATCCAGAATCTGATGTAACCATGTTCATGGTTAAACACAGAGGTGTAGGTTGTTCTTCAGAAAGGAAGCACTTCCTCAATTAGCCATCAAACATTGGGTTTAGAAAATTCCCCACAGAGCCGTGTTCACCGTCATCCAAAAGACGTCCATAAGAGGAACGTCTGCAACACACAAACAAATTGTTTTTAAAATAATAATTGAATAAAGAAAGTTATAAAATACATTACATTTTAAATGTAAAATAACTTTTTTTCATTTGACCATAATTTATATTAAAGACATCATTAATATTATACAAATTAGATTTTGCATACAGAAAAGGGCTCCTGTTTTAGATTCATATTCTTGACTATATTAGCACATCCCATCCTAAACTACTGTTATGTTAAAATTGTCTTTGTTCTTCTTTGTTTTTTGTCAAAGTAATTTCAATATATTTAACGACATAAAAACATATAAATTATGTAACATTATGTACATAAATAATTTAATCAGAAACAAAATACCATCAATTTCATAATCATATATTACATCATTATCATATATTCTTATATATTCTTCTTCTTCTTATTATTGTATATAATATTACTTATATAAAATATTCAAAAACACCCAGACACACACACATATATAAATATATATATATATATATATATATATGAAAATTGAAATATAATCAGCATTAAGATTCACAACACAAATAACTTCATCAGCTTGACTCACCTCATTTTAAAGTAATACGCCCCAACAAGTAAGATTAGTACAATGGCAAGGAAGCCAACTACGATAGCAGCGACACTTCCTGAAAACAAATAAGGAAAAACAATACTTTGAGTAATTATATCTGACATATAGTCAGTCCTAAAAGCTATTTTAAAAAAATAAAATAAAAAATACTCAAGTATATTTTAGATCATATTAGGCTATTTAAAATACAAACAAAACATGTAAATGGTCATGTACTGGAAGTTGCTGCATACGTTTATTTCATGATGTTGACCTATTTTATTCTAGTGTTTTCCCCCTACCGATAAACGTCCGGTGAAAGGTTAAAGTGATTGTTTTCAATTCCATACGATTCCTTTTACAGCATCGATGTTGTAATGAAATTTAAATGTAAACAGTTAAATAGACAGTCATTTAGCATTCATTTACTTGATCAGGCATAAAACGAGATGAAAAGAAGTTTAAACGCAAGCGCCGTCAGGAGCAGCAGGCAAGCAATGAAACTCCATTGAAAATACTGTGGTAAATTTCATATTGTAAAGACATGGCTCAGAACAATGAAACTGAATGTAGTGCTTCTACATTCTGAGACCCACTTTCTAACGCACAGCAATCAGGCAGTGAAGATCATTGATTTTTAAAGAAAACAAACTTACATTTTGTAACAATTTTAAAAGAAAACAGATCTTAAACTTTGTATCGATTGTATTGTTTATCCATTTTGTAACAGCATACAGTTCAACGGAAGTACTTGAGTTACTGAAAATTAAATCTTCTGCATATACTCTATTGGAGCCTAAAATTGAGTGGGGGCGGGGTTTGATTTTTGCGCTCTCCTCTTTCACTCATATTTCGTCCGAGCTGTCAAACTGACATCAGAAGCAAATGGTTATTTTTTTTTTTATTAAAGCACAAATTAATTGTTGAGATTAACAGAGTGCACCACCAAAATAAACATTATAATTTTTGATTTCATGGAGATTTTAAAAGATTCTGAGCAAAAATTTAGACAAAAAAAAGCTATTTATTAGAATCGTTTTGGTTTTGTTTGCAGATGACACTTGTTTTGTTACTCATTGCAATGGCATTTAAACAGTTTTAAGTGTGGCTTTTAAGTGTTCAAATGTCTTTGAGGCCATGACTCTTTCAGTATGTTCTGGGACAAATTCATTTGCCACTCAGCTGTACAAAGTACAAATTCTTACAGGGCTATGAAAAGGGTGAAGAAAAATGTAACCTTCATAGTAAAAGCTTTACGAGCTGTTAATGGTTTAATCACTTTTTGGTTTATATTTAATACATGGTTCATGTATTAAATATTAACTTTAAACACTCTCCGTTCAGTAGTTTGTGCAAAATAACAAATCCTGCTGATGAAAACACTTTCTCTGATCTTGATCAATATTTAAAAATGTAATAATGTATATACTGTAGATGACTTTTTTTTATTAGAACATTACAGAAGATTTTTAGCTGATACTGTTGTCTTTGGTGATTAATAAAATGAAAGTTTTACCGGTACTCTGAGAGTTAAACAAACATATACAGTCGTGGCCAAATGTTTTGAGAATGACACAAATATTAGTTTCACAAAGTTTGCTGCTAAACTGCTTTAAGAGCTTTGTTTCAGTTGTTTCTGTGATGTACTGAAATATAATTACAAGCACTTCATACGTTTCAAAGGCTTTTATCGACAAATACATGACATTTATGCAAAGAGTCAGTATTTGCAGTGTTGGCCCTTCTTTTTCGGACCTCTGCAGTTCGACTGGGCATGCTCTCAATCAACTTCTGGACCAAATCCTATCTAATAGCAACTCATTCTTTCATAATCTCTTTATGGATTTCGTCATAATTAGTGGGGTTTTGTTTGTCGACCCGCCTCTTGAGGATTGACCACAAGTTCTCAATGGGATTAAGTCTGGGGAGTTTCCAGGCCATGGACCCAAAATTTCAACCTTTTGGTCCTCGAGCTACTTAGATATCACTTTTGCCTTATGGCACGGTGCTCCATCGTGCTGGTAAATGCATTGTTCTTCACCAAACTGTTGTTGGATTGTTGTGAAAATGTGAATCATTTGAACAAAATAAGGCATATAAATATACAATATCTTCAGGTTAGTACTGAATAAAAAAATAAGACATTTTGTATGATCTCTCTTTTTTTCCCTATATTTATTAACTTTTTTACCGATTCTGCAAGGGGTTCATAAACTTTCAAGCAGCACTGTATGCTTTTGTATGTTTCATCTGTAATGTTAAAATGATTATTTATACAGCAGTTCTTTCCAGTTCTCAGATCTGATTGGCTGATCAGTCCACCTGCATTATTCCTCACTGCGAGTGTCATGGCTGAGGACTACACTCATTATAGTTTTGCAAATACAGCTGTTGTTGTGTATTTGCAATGTATTTTCAAGAGTAGTTATTTAGATTTTAAATACACAGTTTATTTACAGGGCAAGTGCAGGTCAGCGGCCATTCATCGCACATGTGCCCCGCAGAGAGAAGCCTTACCACGGACATTGTTTTTGTGGAAACTACCGATGACTGAGATGTGTAATAGTTAAACAATAAAGGTGGTTAAACATCAAATATATGTTTTGGGTATATCTAATGCAAATATTTCGTCTCAATCATTTGTCATTTGTTCGAGAGTAAATGTATTAACCTATAGGGAAAACGTTATATTTTCGAACATTATATAAATTAATTGTTTTATCAAAATGCTGACATATTATTTACTGATTTGCTTAGCATCTTTATATAATTGTTGGTTAATTATTGTTCAGTAAATTATATCTGATATAAATAATATGAGTATTTCTTAAACGTGTTATTTTTGTTTAAAGTTGATTGATTGACAGCTGATGTTACATTACACAATAGTGACTCACTATAATTGTACAGTATACAGTTGTCGTTTAATGTTTGCTTTGCTTAGTCATTTCTAGGGTTACTGCTGGTAAATTCCTGGATGCAGTACAGTAATGTAGACAGATCTTGATTTATTGATTTTGCATTATGTCGTTCTGTATTATAATCCTGATTAAACACATTCTTTGTTTTGTCATGAATAAAATAAATACTAAACTATAGGGGGAACTATCCCTATGAGAAAATAAGAGAACATAAATGTACATTTTAGGTAGACGGTTTAATAAATTGAGTGTTAAAATCTCACCTTTGACCACATTTTGAAAACACAAAAAAAAATAGTAAAGTTGTTAACCTCAACTTGACGCTGTTCACCAGAACTGACGCAGTTTATGAACAACATATGAAACTATAGATAAAGTCTCATAAGGAAATAAATTACACACACCCTTGACCTACACAAGATCTGCAAGAGAAAGTCAGAAATTCAAGCTTACTTAAACAGATCGACTGAAGCAAACAAACCTAAACAAGTAATAAAAAATAAAAATAATAATGATAAGAAAAAAATGATTTATACAACTGTGAAAAATGCCCTCATACCTGAGCTCAGGGCCGCTGGGTCCTTCTTATTTTGCTCAACAGTATTCTTGTTTGGAGTTGTGGCTGTTAACGGTTTTGTAGTTGACGTTACTAATGCTTTAGTAGTAGAGGGTACTGGTTTACTAGTCGTAGTAATTATAGTAGTTGTACTTTTGGTACTAGGTGTACTTTTGGTACTAGTAGTAACCGGTTTTGTGCTGCCCAGGGTTGTTTTTTCTGAAGTAGCATAGCTCTCTGAAGAGGATGTTGTTGGTTCACTTTTAGTCACCAAACCTGATGTGACTGTGGTCGATTCTTCAGTCTCGTTGTGGGCTACGCTGGTGAGCTCAGTTGCTGGAGAAGTAGCATTAACACTAGGGGTTGTCTGATTTATTGTAGAGTCATTTGTAGCACTCGAGGTTAAAGTTAAAGTTGTTGGAGAATCAGTATTAACAGTAGAGGATGTCTGCTCTGTTGTGGAGTCGCTCAAGGTGGAAATTAAAGGGAGCTCCGTTGTTGGAGAATTAGCATTAACACTAGATGTTGTCTGATCGATTGTAGAGCCGCTCAAGGTGGTTTGAAGTGTTGTAAGCGAGGATGTTGTTTCACTTGTAGTGGTCAAAGTTGTTGGAGGAGCACTTGTTTTTTGTTCCCCAGTGGCACCTGATGTTACTGTGAATGGAGAACCTGCTGTAGCTAAAAGTGATGTTTTAGCATCTGTAGTTGCAGCTGTAGTTGGTGGAGCGTCAGTTGTGCTGCATCCAATTATCATCCAACCTTGATTTCACACAAAACAACCAAAATGCCACAACAGGCATTAACTTACAAACAGTAAATACATGTGATACAGGTAGCATTATACTCAAATATGAACGTCTACAATAAACACGATGTGCTCCATAAAACTGAAACGGTAAACACATTTAAATACATTAATGCCCGGTGGTTATTAAGTTAAAAAATCCTACTTTATTAATACCACTTTTAGTTCACATTATAAAACTGAAGAAACTCTCATACTGTGCTAAACTTACTGTACAGCGTGGTCGAAGGTCGCACTATTGAATATTGATAGCTTAACATTTAATAATTAGGCTACGGCGTTCGTTACACCATATTACATACATATACTTCATTATAACAGCTAACACAATGAATTTTAAAAGTACATCAAATTATTAAATGTATAATATAATTGTATGCCTTATTAATAATCGTTTCTAGTTAACTAAACATACTAATGATTGAAAGAACAAGAAAGAACAAACATACCTGTTAATATCACCACCGCTGAAAAGTGCATTTTCATTTTTCTTCCTCTTCCCACGTCTAACCTAACGACTGTTGAACAGTTTCTCTATCGCTCTAAAACACATGTGAGTGACGTCGGGAGCGCGCTGGCGTGCACGCCTCCATAGCAGTCCGTCGTGACCTTCTCTAATAAAGTTATGGCAAGATGATAAAATAAGCAAAGGAGAAACTGTGTTTAACGTAGGCTACTTTAAAAATATATACAATAGTAAAAAAAAAATTATAATAATAATAATAATAAAAATCGCAATGGAACAAATTATAAACAGATTGCAAGAAATCATAAAAGTGCAAGGCTTGTTATGGCCTACATCCCCACTAGATGGAAGCAAATCTAAGTTAATGCATTCACGGAGGCCTCCAACTGAATACAGAGGGAAAAACACTTCAGAAACATTTGTGCTCGATATATTTTGTTAGTAGTGAAGCTGAAGAAGTGCCGGTTGGAAAACGAAAGAAAGAAAGAAAGAAAGAAAGAAAGAAAGAAAGAAAGAAAGAAAATAATTATACAACAGAAAACAATACAGTAGCTAGGTAGTTAAATATGATCACAGTTAAATGCACTGATCACTTATGTAGACTAATTTCTAGAAATGTGGAAATGTATGACCAACCTCATTTTGCAGCGCAGAAGTATTTGAATGTGTGAAACTTCCACTAGTTTCTACTATATACTATAGTAAGTTACATTAAATATAGTATTTTTAAACCATAATAGTAAAGTGTATTACACTGTATAGTATTTACAACACTTTGATAATGAATGCTACATCTGTATTAACTATAGTGAACTGATATAAATCCTGTAGTATACTTTTGTTTTTACTACAGTAAACTGTGGTGTATTGTAGTATAACATATGTAGTTGTAGAAAACTACTGCATTATTGCTAGTTGTTGTGTTACTATTAGCAACTATAGAATTACGACAATACACTAACTGAAGTGCTTTTCTACACTATAGTATTTACTATAAATTACTATAGTGTCTTTTTATGTGAGATGTTAAATGTTCATGAAAGTAGGATCAATTGCTTTACTTAAAACAAAATGAGTAAAGCCATTGCCTTAAGTGACAATATGGTTAACCCAATGGATTTACTCACCTTTTTTTTAAGTAGTCAACTATTCGCTATAAAAGCAAAGGATTTACTTACTTTTAAAATTAAAGTCAACTAATCGCTTTAAAAACAACGGATTCACTCAGTCTTTAAAGGAAAGTCAACTTAACACTTTAAAAACAATGGATTTTTGTTCTCAATTTTCCACCTGGGGATACTCATCCCGAGGCCTCTAGAGATTGTACAGCTCCATTGATGTGATCCAAGTCCTGTGAAGAGATAATGCCAATCATAGAGGACTTCTTGAGGTCTCCATAACCCTGGACCAGGCCGTATCCTGAGCAGATGCTGTGGCGGTCATGGAGGAGTGGAGAGCATGAGACTAATTCCTGAAAGACCCAGTGACAGACAAGTCTCCGTATTGATCTCGTGGGGCAGCCTGTATACCCGCCGGTAACCTACTTACACCTGCAGCTTCTCCATGATGGACGTCCAGCATTCTCCAGCCCCCGGCGCCTAGACTGCAGCTCTGTACAAGACGTTTGGCCGGAAGAGAAATGGTCGTGCCCAACTGAGCCTGGTTTCTCTCAAGGTTTTTCCTTCACTTTTGTCAAGATTTGTTCCTCACCACTGTCACTTCTGGCTTGCTTGGTTTGGGGCGTGTGGAGCTGTGCATCGATGGATTGGCTCTTCAGTGTTTGGACTTTTAGCAGTGAATATTAAACCACACTGAACTGAACTAATCGGAACTTTAACTCTGAAAACTGGACCGACAGTTTCAATTTCAGTTTTTCTAAAACTTTTATGTTAAGCTGCTTTGACACAATCTACATTGTAAAAGTGCTATAGAAATAAAGATGAATTGAACTGAATTGAATTTAGATTTACTCACTTTTTAAAAGTAAAGTCAACTAATTGCTTTAAAAACAATAGATTTGCTCACTTTTTTAAAGAAGGCAACTAATTGTTTTGGGCCTCACGGTGGCGCAGTGGGTAGCACAATCGCCTCACAACAAGAAGGTTGCTGGTTCGAGCCTCGGCTGGGTCAGTTGGCATTTCTGTGTGGAGTGTGCATGTTCTCCCCGTGTTGGCGTGGGTTTTCTCTGGGTGCTCCGGTTTCCCCCACAAGTCCAAAGACATGCGGTATAAGTGAATTGGGTAAGCTAAAATTGTCCGTAGTGTATGTGTGTGAATGAGTGTGTGTGGATGTTTCCCAGTGATGGGTTGCGACTGGAAGGGCATCCGCTGCGTAAAACATATGCTGGATAAGTTTCATTCCGCTGTGGCGAACCCAGATTCATAAAGGGACTAAGCCGAAAAGAAAATAAATGAATGAACTAATTGTTTTTTGTAAACAACAGATTTACTCCCCTTATTAAGCAGTCAACAAAAATCGCTTTAAAAACAACAGTTTTACTCACCTTTTTAAAGTAAAGTCAACTAATCAGGGCAGCATGGTGGCACAGTGGGTAGCGATGTCGCCTCACAGCAAGAAGGTCGCTGGTTTGAGCCTCAGCTGAGTCAGTTGGCATTTCTGTGTGGAGTTTGCATGTTCTTCCTGTGTTTGGGTTTCCTCCGGGTGCTCCGGTTTCCCTCACAATCCAAAGACATGCGCTATAGGTGAACTGGGTACGCTAAATTGTCCGTAGTGTATGTGTGTGAATGAGAGTGTATGGGTGTTTTCCAGTGATGGTTTGCGGTTGGAAGGGCATCCGCTGCGTAAAACATATGCTGGATAAGTTGGCGGTTCATTCCGCTGTGGCGATCTCTGATTAATAAAGGAAGAAGGAAGAAAATGAATGAATGAGTCAACTAATCACTTTATAAACAACAGTTTTACTCACTTTTTTAAAGTAAAATAACTAATTGTGTTTTAATTACTTATTTTGGTAATATAATAACATTTATCAAATATTGATGTACAGTATCTCACACAGTACTGTATATGCCTGTTGCAACTACATTGATTACAATGCTACAAAACCTAATTAAATGTAAATAAGTTGAAACAAGTAAATAAATATGTAATGAATGTAAATATGTAAACAAGTCAGCTTATAGCAGTAAGAAATGCTAACATGAGTTGTTGCAGTCAGTCAGGTTGGCATCATAGAAAGAGACAGTTTAGTCAAGTTGATCCTCATTCCAAACCACATTCCATGATGATCTGTCAAAATATGCCAAGATGTGTGTAGAAACTCATATAGGTGGAGCTCAGTCAGAACAAAGTGCATGTTGACTTTGTTTTGCAACTCACAGACGTACCATGACATTATGGCGATGATATCTAACATCTAATACAAAACAGAACAAGCCGGTCAGAATGCTAAAAAGAAACCTTCCGGAAAGGCCATATTTCACACCAGCTATGACTCAGAAAGCAGTTTAACTAAAGAGCTGCAATCAATATATGCTGGTTTAAACTAGTCTTTGGGGCTGGAAAACATGGTAGAAGTTTAATGTGGCGAAAGAGTCAAGGATATTTGCTTTATAGTTTAAGAGTCTATACATAGAGCGGAGTGTAAGTGTCTGTAAGGGTGTGTTCTGGAGTTTCAGAGTCAACGTTATGTTTAGGATGACATTTCAAACATGCTTTCATAGTTTCGACTGTATTTTCCATCCGCATTTCTACATATCTGCAAAATGATGCAATTTAAATCCTTTTTCACAAAAGAAGTTCTCAGAATTTAGGCAAACTCTAGTGAAGTGTTATTTTGGTGTCGTTGTTGTATTATATTTTTTTAATATTTTGAGTTACTGTAGGGTTTTTTTATTGTAAAACTTGGGTTATCATAAAAAAGTATCTGCATTAAATATGTCCTGTTTAATTTTATAGGGCTTTTTGCCTCTGATGATTAGCGTGATCTAAAGAAGACACACACTAAAATGTAAACACAACAATAGTTTATATACCAAAAATCTTGTCTGGCATATATTTAGGGCAATAATTATTTGATGACTTTATCTCAAAAGCACCAAGTTTTGCTCACTTGTTAGAAAGTAGTTAATATTTATAATATCACAAATTTAGTTTGTGGGGGCACCAACATTCACCATCTCATCTTTCAACCACATAGCTCTTCATTCATTCATTCATTTTCTTTTCAGCTTAATCCCTTTATTAATCTGGGGTCGCCACAGTGGAATGAACCGCCAACTTATCCAGCATATGTTTTACGCAGTGAATGCCCTTTCAGCTGCAACCAATCACTGGGAAACACCCATACACACTCATTCACACACATACACTACAGACAATTTAGGTTACCCAATTCACCTTGCATGTCTTTGGACTTGTGTAGGAAACCGGAGCACACGGAGAAAACCCACGCCAACACGGGGAGAACATGCAAACTCCACACAGAAACGCCAACTGACCCAGCCAAAGCTCGAACCAGCGACCTTCTTGCTGTGAGGCCACTGTGCTGCCCCCCACATATCTCTATCAATTTTTATTTAATTCTTAGCTTTTTTTTAGCACAAAAGACAAAGTTAAACTAAATGGAAATGGGAAATTACTTGGCAACTAGGTGCAACAAATCAAGTTTTAATTTTTTATTATTATTTTGGGTAAATTACAGAGATTTAATAAAAGCATGCCCTGAATGCAGATTCCAGAGCTAAGCAGGCAGAAAACAGTTCCTAGTTGACAATGGCAGAAATGTAGAAACATTCCAGTATAAGCTAAGAATAAAACAATAACTATGGAAATCTGAATATAGATCTAAAAAGAAACAAAACACAAACAGACAGCAATTATGATATTTTACACCGAAGCAAAAATAGTTTAACTTTTGTTATTTATAAATGTAAAAAAATAACAAATATAGTTTTTTTTGTAAAAAAAATCGCCAATGTATTATACAATAAGGTTCCTCATAAAATTAACACAAACACTGTTGATTTAAATTTACACTATGTCCAGATTTCTGTTCAATTTACAGTGCAAGTAAACATTGGATATACTTGCTGTAACAATAGATGATGCATAAAATACATGTACAGTAACTAACTCTAAACCTACTAACCAAAATCCTAATCCTTTAAAACAAAATGTAACCTAAATTTGAAATGCCATTTTAAATCGGTTTAGAGAGCAACCAGGTTTCCCCCCATATAGTCCAGCACCAAAATCTCCTCTACAAACTTTTTTGAATGTATGAACAATGTGAAAATATACAATTACAGGACAGCACAGGTGTCAATTCCAGTTCCTGGAGGGCCGCAGCTCTGCACAGTTTAGTTCCAAGCCTGCTCCAACACACTTGCCTGTAGTTTTCAAACACACTTTCAAGGACTCAGTTAGTTTGATCAGGTGTTTAATTAGAGTTGGAACTAAACTGTGCAGAGCTGCGGCCCTCCAGGAACTGGAATTGACACCTGTGCAGTACAGTGTAGAAGAAAGAAGAAAATAAAAAAACAATAATATTAAAAGATATACAAAATGGGTATTTACATCGTCACACAAAGGAAAAGATTATATAATTAACAAAACGCTGTTGTTTTAAAGCCTTTTTTGTAATAGAGAAATACTTTCAATGTCTCCTCTACAAACCTACAAACGCTTCAATCGCGCGTGACGTCACTTTGATGGGCGTGGTCTACAGGTGTGCCTCGAAAAGTCCGTCGAAACTTGGAGCAGTTTGATGTTGACAAACGCAGACAGTCACGTGACATTCAACAATAGCCAGATTAGATGTGATCCTCCCACAATAAGTTTCAGGTTCCCTACTACTGCTAAAACAAACCTGAATCAAACGAATTCATTCCCTTTCCCCCCCACTCCCCAAATCAATCATGAGAACTCCTGGGATTTTTATTTTCGGCATGGTGCTCGCTCCTTGCGGCTGGATCCTGGAGCTCGTCTGCACGGTGGCACCAGCCTGGCGCACGATCAACAACATCAACGGGGAGTCCTTTGATCTGGTTCTCCAACAAGGATTGTGGGACATCTGCAAAACTTACTCGTCGTCCCAGAACATCCTCTGCGGGCAGCCGGACACGCAGTACTTCAGCGCGCAGATCATTACGGTCGCGCGGGGCTTGATGCTGTCTTCGCTCATCCTCAACCTAATTGGCATCGGTGTGGCAGCAGCTGGAGTCCGATGTTGGACTGATTACCCGCAGTGGACGGTGGCTGGGGTCGGGGGTGTCCTAATCTTCATCTCCGGGGTGCTCACCATCATCCCGGTGTCGTGGTACACCAACATCATGTCCACCATACACGCCGCGTCCACAGATATTCGCGTCGGGTACTGCCTGGTGCTGGGCTTCATCGGGGGCATCTTGGAGGTGCTCGGAGGTTTGGTGATGTCCATTGGCTTGTGTCGGAGATGTGGCAGAGGCAAGCCAGCTGACAGGACGAGAATAAACGTGGTCAAGTCCGCGCACAACCCGATGCCGCCGGCGCGCAGAGACACGGTGCCCAGTGTGAGCAGCTTCAGCAGTGCCAGCAGCGCGCCCTATTACTCCAAACACACCGAGACGGACTTCTACAGAGGCAGGAGACCGGAGGACAGCAGAGCAGTGAACGCTTACAAAGCACGACCTTACGATTCAGATCTGTAAAGATTAAAATAACTCTGAAAACTAGGCATGCAGCCTTGTAAAAATCAACCATCATTTCCATCTGAACATTTTGTCGCTACATTTCAGTTTGGACATTTATTTAGATGACAATGCCAATTTATATTATGGAAATATAGACTATTTTATATAGCATGACAACAAAACCGTCTGTTGTGAAAAATCTAGCTACACTGTAAAAAAATACCTGTAAATGAAGAGTTTCTGTATTTTGTGTTTTCCGTCTATTTACTGTTGTTAATTGCATTATGGGATGTTGATCTCTGCTCTGTCGACTTTTGATGTTGAAAATGCAACTCTACAGTTTAACGAAGTGACTTTTATTGACATGTTAGTAGTTTGAAATTACATAATGTATAAGAATTAATAGAGAAATAAGTGTAAAATAACAGGAAATGTACTGCCAGTTTATTACAAGGTTTTTGTAGCAGAAAATATATCACCTTAAACTTAAAAATGTTCATAAAAGTCACTTTTCCCAACTTCTCAAGGTTAAAAGCTGTTTAAAGAAAGATCAAGATGTCAATGCAATTCAAAAGCAAAAAAAAAAAACATGAATCACAAAAAAAACTGCTAATTTATATATATATTTTTGCGTGTAGACTAAATGCTAAGTGCCCTGCATTTATATTTATTATAAAGCCTAACGTTGGGGTTTTAAAAGTAATAGCTTGTTCATTTTATCCATTAGTAGATTGATTTTTAATAGGCCTCTGTTCAACATTTAAAGAAAGACCTTACTAGTACTTGTGCACATCAGTTCAGCTTATTTTTAAATCAATCATGTTTGATGCAGTAATTCATGCAGAAAAACAATTAACACAGAATTCCACCAAATTTGGTGAGCAAAGCACCAAAATCTGATCAGCTCCACCTATACTCAAAGCACAATGAGATCTAGTCAGTCTCTTCACACATTCACAAAACTTATATATATATATATAGAAGCATATTTAATATAAATATATATTGTTTCTATATATAGAACTAACTTTAGACAAAAATTGTATGTTTCTTTTATATATGTAGGCCTAGTCTAGGCCTTTGTGCGGTTGTTTTGGCTACTATAGTAGGCTACAGACTTTTTACAGATTTTCATATTTTTCTTGGCTTAATATCCCTTTGTAACTGGTTGGTTTGGATTGGTTCATGGCTTATAAAGCGTTAGTGAAGACTTCAGTTGGTAAAATCTTTTTTTTTTTAAACTTAATGTAAAAATACATTTAGGCTACACGTATATCATAAATATGTCACGTGTACATATTAATGCTTTAAAAGTTGTTCCAAGAAAAACTTAAAATAAAATGCCTCGAAGTTGAATGGCTTTTTATTAGCTTATTAGTTTTAAAGGCATGTGCTTCATGTTAAATTTCAGGCCGTTTATTTCATGTTAACCATTATGTCTGTGTATTTTATGTGTTCACTGAATGTCTGAACGGTCTGATTGTTTGTTATGTATTCACAGAAAGGCCGTATTGATTAACTAATTTCTCATGTTTGTTTTACAGCGTGTATCATGAATGTTGTTATTGTATTTAAGTGTTGTCAGCTAATCAGAGTTGTTTGGCTGAAATTATGGTTACCCTTATAAACTTTCTAGTTTGAGGTTATTTCAAACAGAACTAACACTATTATTTAGCTTTTATACTTTGCACTCTATATTGTAAGCCCTCATACTGTACCTTCAATGTATTTTGTTGCAGTAGTAAGCTCTAATGAGTGGAAATACATAACTTGAGGAAACTTTTGAGTTTTTGCTATACAAAAAGCAAACTTCTGAGATTGTACTACCACTTCACACATGAACAGATATGTGTGTTTGCAAACATTTATGTCGTGACTAGACAAAATATGTAAATGATGTTTCTTGTGTACAATAATGCTGTCATTGATTTCCACCCATCCATTTTAATGCAAATGACTGAAGGCTATTGATTTCCATGCATTTTTAGGATAGTGCGTACGTTTACCTGCATAAATGTACTGAATGATGAGGTGAAGAAATAAAAGGTCACTTTATATGATGGTGTACATCCGTTACTTATAACTATAGTTTATATGGTTTATAGTTTAATTTATTATATAATATTTATAGTTATTAATTATAGTTACGGTGGTGGGTAGCACAATCGCCACACAGCAAGAAGGTCGCTGGTTCGAGCCTCTGCTGGGTCAGTTGGGATTTCTGTGTGGAGTTTGCATGTTCTCCCCGTGTTCACTTGGGTTTCCTCCGGGTGCTCCAGTTCAAAGTCAAAAGTCCAAAGACATGCGCTATAGGTGAATTGGGTAAGCTAAATTGTCTGTAGTGTATGTGTGTGAATGAGTGTGTATGGATGTTTCCCAGTGATGGGTTCCAGCTGGAAGGCCCCGGATTAATAACGGGACTAAGCTAAAAAGAAAATGAATGAATGAATAAATAAATATATCCTCAAACCACAAAACTGGACCAAAAAAATGGTTAAAATTGCATGAAGATGTAAAGAAGATGTTTTAAAGAATGCTGGTTGCTTGGACCCATTGACTTCCATAGTATTTTTTTAACCTACAATGGAAGTCAATGGGTCCTAGCAAACAGTATTCTTCAAATCATCTTTTGTGTTCAACATAAAGAAAGAAACTCATAAATGTCTAAAACCACATGAGGGAGATTAAACAATATGTTCATTTTCATTTTTGGGTGAAGCAAAAAATAATGACAATTTTACATTTGTATGTGTACAGAAGACCTCTGAAATGTTATTAAATATAACAATAGTTTTGTATACCAAAAATATTTTAGTCATATTAAGAACAAGAATTATTCAAAACTCTATTAAGGATCACAATGAAACCTCAACATACCAAAAACTGTCATTTTAATTATTTAATAGCATTATAGGACCTTGATCTCTGCTCTGTCATCCTTTGATGTTGAAAATTTAACTCCACAGATTAACAAATTGACTTTTATTGACATTTTAGTAGTTTTAACTAATATAATGTATAATAAATAATATGTAAAGAAATAAATCCATAAATTATCAGAAAATGTACTGCAGTTTATTACAAGGTTTTTGCACCGTAATATACAACACCAACCCAGACGATATCATTCATTCATTCATTCATTCATTCATTTTCATTTCGGCTTAGTCCCTTTATTAATCTGGGGTCGCCACAGCGGAATGAACCGCCAACTTATCCAGCATATGTTTTACGCAGCGGATGCCCTTCCAGCTGCAACCCATCTCTGGGAAACATCCATACACACCCATTCACAGTCATACACTACGGACAATCTAGTCTACCCAATTCACCTGTATCCCAGACAATATATCATATTAAACTATTAAAAATGTTAATAAGTCACTTTCTCCAGCTTGTTAAGGTTAAAAGTTGTCAGAAGAAAGATCAAGGTCTCATAAAGCATAAATAAACAAGGAAAAATCAAAACATCAATCACAAAATATGGAAAACTGCTATTTTACGGATATTTTTTACAGCGTAGTTTTGCTCATTTAATTGCCAAAATGCTTCGATCAATGTTTGACATGAAACTTCATTTTAATTTAAAAGGTTAAACCGCTGGAAACATCTTTATCAACTTTCCCTCAACTATTTATCCCACAGGCCTGAATACTGGAATTCCAAGTTTGACGGAAATGCTTAGCAAAAGAAATGCAGCAAAAACCAGTTTGTGAGTTTGAAGGAGACATGCATCACCACACCCTTCAGATGCTAATCGCCTCCTCCAGGTTTCAGTGCGTTTCTTCTTAAGCACCAGATACACTTCACTCACCCTCAGACACAGACAGCAGCTCAGCCCTCAACAATGCGGACTCCGGGGATCCTGATATTCGGGATGGTCATGGCGCCCTGCGGCTGGGTCTTGGACCTGACCAGCACGGTTGCAGCAAACTGGCGCACCGTCAACAATGTGCCAGGTTACTCTACAGATATGGTGGTGGGACAGGGAATCTGGGACAGCTGCTTGACGTACACATCATCTAGAACCCAAACGTGCAACCAACAAGGCAACGACCAAATCTACTTCACCAGCCAAATCATTCCGATTGCTCAAGGAATGATGATCGCATCCTTGATCGTAACCATACTCGGCTTGGTGGTGGCAACTCCTGGTGTCCGATGCTGGAGGGAAAAACCCAGATGGATACTGGCTTCGCTGGGCGGCCTTCTTATCTTCTGCTCCGGCGTCCTGGCCATCATTCCTGTTGCATGGTACACTCACATAATGACCAGCATCAATTCCACAATGGTCATAAGAGGCTCAACGACGACCCCTGACATCCGCGTAGGATACTGCATCATTTTGGGCTACATTGGAGGCATCATGGAGGTTCTCGGTGGATTTGTGATGTTCATCGGGATTTGCTCCTGTTGCGGGGGACGGAATCGTGGAGAAAAGCCTGAACCCAAAAGGCCTGTGACCAGACCAACGGCGCAACCGAGGAGCTACAGACAAAGAAGCTTGAGTCCAAGCAATTCAAGCAGCGTACCATACTCGCAGAAGTCTTTGGACGATGACCTGGACTTCCCAAGAGCCAAAACCAGAGACAGAGATAGAGGTAGAGGAATAGACAGAGGTAGAGATCTGGGAACAGTCAATGCATCCTACACTGGAAGACCGTACGACGCTGATCTGTAGAGGTATTAACTTGGTTAGGACATTCTGTGAATATTGTACGAGTATTGACGAATTAAAGCTGTTTGAAGTGGAGCGTAAATTCCTGGAATTGTTGTTACACCAGTTTTATTTTATAAGTACACTGTATAAACAGATTTTTTGAAGTATGTTTTTCTGGTTATGAATTTTAACTATAATTCAATGTCTTTGCAATTAATTGTGAATTTTCAGCAGCATTTTTTACCGGTGTACTTTGAATGTTTACAGCAGTTACTGTTTGTGCTCTCCATTTGCACTCTGAAGTTAAACAACTCTGAATTTGTAAATAGCTTAAATGTGGGTTTAAAAATCAGCTCAGGCACCTTAATGAACATGTAATCTAACGGTATCACATTAACAATCGCAAGTTTCCATTTTATACCAAATCATAACAAATGTCATTTGAATGCATTAAATGTGCAATATTTTCCTTTGCTGTGGAAATACAGTACAACCTAAAGTTATTCATCATGGTTTCTGTAATGAAGTCTAACTAGTAATACTGGTTGTATCAGTTTGATCTCCACACAAGATTATGGGTCATGTTTGAATTGTCAGATGATCCATGAGTCAAGTGAACAAAGAAATGATAGCAATGAAGAAGTAAATACATACTTTGTGTTATTTTCCTGTTTTAAAAATTTAAATAGTATAAGCGATAAGCTGTTGTAGAACAATGAGCTGAGTTTGTACGTTCGGTCAGCATAAAACAAACTGGCCTGTTACATAAATTGACTATAGAGCAAAACATGAAATATATTACCGCAATCAAAATAATTATGCTAATTAATCATTAACTGTAGAACAGTTACATGTGACAGCAGCAAGGTGTAAATAAGGTTAAAATTCTAAAACCATAAAAAGCATTCAGATAGAGGAAGTAGGTGAAAGACTTTTTTTGCTGACTTTGTTTTTCCTGTAACTAACCAGATTATGTTGTATTTTACACTGGGCTCAAGGTTTGTGAAGTTTCTTAACAATCCAACTTTGTGTAAATGCTCTTTTCTTGTATT
>CAIGQW010005633.1:145225-169940 GCA_903798125.1 Danio choprae | reverse complement strand
AATCTAATAAACAATACCAATTATACACTTACAACCAATGTATAAATGATCAATAATTGTAAAACAGAGCTGCAAGTTATAATGAAGTATAATATACAACTAGGTTTCCATTGATGGATTGTTTGTTAGGATATATGCATAACATTTAGCCAAGATGCAACTTTTTAAATATTTGGAATCTGAGATAAATAAAATAAATGAATAAATAAAACTGTCTTTAAAAATGTCCAAATTAAGTTCTTTGCAAAGCACAACACTAAAAAAAAATAAGTACATGTATTTACATTTGGAAATGTACAAAATGTCTTCATGTAACATGATCTGTACATAATCATAAAAAAAAAAAAAATAAAAAATAAATTTTAAACTTAATGTATTTTTGGCTATACCCACAAATAAAGCTGTGCAAAAATGTATCTTATTTTATTTGATTACAAATGCCTTTCAGATTTTAATTAAAGACTACGAACACAAACTGATGAACTGGTGAAGAGTGCACAGCAAGACCAGGGATAGCATATTTAGGTAAATAAAGAAAATGTAACCATGTTGATTTGTAAAACCAAACAAATACTTGGAGCTTGCACTATTATTTAACTGTACATCCCTGTCTGTCCTGGCGATTAATTATTCTGTGTCATTCACTCATTAATTACCTGTGTGATTGTCGTGAGAGACAGTAGCATAAGGTAAGAGGAGGAATCATCCAAAGTTGAACCACAAGTCAATCCGTCCGCAGCCAGAAGAGCTCTGGTGGGGCAGCGACATACCGCTCTGAGTCCTGGAGCCAGCAGACACACGTGAGAACAGTGGAGACTCTGACAGGGGTTCAGGACACTGGGCTGCTGAAGAGGGTGGACAACCTAAAACACCACCACAAAACACAGACAATGGATACTGAAACATACCATCTGTAACATTAATATGCTGTATTTTCCAGAACGCAAACAATGGTAGCCATGTTCTAAAATGCTAACATGCTATAGCGCAACAATTTGCTAAATCAATGCGTACAATGTCGCATTTAAAAAAAAAAATCTAAAATATGCTGCAAGTTCTCTTGCAAAGTGTCTTTCACGCAAAACATACAATATTTTAGCCTATCAAGAGATGTTGACTTTCAAATCTTAACTCAGAGTATTCAAGACCTTAAACATGTTAACCATATACTAAATCATGGTAAAAGTAAATTTATGACATGGTAAACGTGCTTTAGACATGCTAATAAATCCTAAATGTTATGCTAAAACACCACCAACAAAAAGTGCTATGAACATGCTAATACGTTTATTCATGTTAAAAAGTGTTAATGTATGCTAACATTTTAAACATGCCAAGATATGTTAAGCAACTTAAATTATGCTAGCAGTCGTTAACGGTGCTAGGTGCTAGCAACAATGCATTAAAAATCAGATATATATACTAGATATCGCATACAGACCCTGAACATGCGTCAATACCGCCACCACATTTGTACAGTGGTCTTGTCTAGTGTTGTTGAATGACATTTGTCCTGGGAGCAAAGCCAGTCTGAATATGCTGGACTTTGTGCTTTGTTTTCTTTGTTTGCTCGTTATTGAACCCAGACACAGCACTAAAGGCAGAAAATTGTTGTTTTTATTTTATTTTTGTATGTTACGAACTTTCAGTACAGTCACTTACTGCACTAAATACTAGGCTTATGCTAGTGTTGTTGAATAACATAAGCAAACATTGTAGATGAAACATGACAAGTTGCTGTGGTGGCAGAAACTTGTATTGTTGTCGGCTAAGTGAACTAGTTGTTCATAATGGGGATTGATTCACAACCATATCGCTCCCTCCATAGAATTAGAAGTGAAAGCAGGAGAGGGGGTGTGTTTCAGGACATGTATTATCCTCCCTGTTAAATTTTATCTAATCCATTTTCATGCGCACAAACACGCTCTTTGTTGGCAATGCCCGTTGCGGTCACATCCATCTTTGTAGAAAAGTGATGTAAAATTATAATTTTCGTAATTTAAAAAATATATTTGCTTACTGACCACCAGAAAAACTCCTGATCATAGATATATGTATATATATCTCTGGCTTTGGATGGCCAGTCCTCCACTGCACCTTGGTCCCACATTCTTTTCAAAGGACCACTACACTGTACTAAAATGGCAGCTCTATTGACGCATTCCTTCCAATAGACAACAACAGGGTAGGCGACATCTAATGTAAATATCTATGATTAAAAATGGCTAACAATAACAATGTTAATTTATGCTAATGTTTAAACATGCTAACAGCTAAAATGTGTTTGTGCTGACAATCAATGCTACAAAAAAACTAATTCATAATAGAAACTTCAAAAATTAAGCTAGCAAATCATACTATTGATGTTCAAATCACTCTCTTTTTCCTACTTAAACCCATGTTTAAACTTGTGGCTTGAAAAGCTTTTAAACTTTCCAGCTAAGCTTTCTCAAGCAAACATGTTTGTCCCAATAAACATTAGTGAAAACTACTCTGCAATGTAACAAATAGCATTTTAAAAAAATGTTTGTCTCGAAACATTGACACATTCTGTAAAAGATAATGAAATTTAATAATGCTTGCAGTCTGAATTCTCACTTTAAGGGCAAATGGCTGTCCAGGTCTTTTGAGAAACACTTTGCGGTTCTTGCCAGTCAGTTTGTTGGCCCCTTGAACGGATCTTCTCTGAGTGTCAGACCAGTAGATCATGTCATTAAACACAGCCATTGAGAATGGACTGGGCATATGAGACAGCTGGAGAAACTGGAGAAAAAAAAAAAAAATAAATAAAAAAAATATATAAATAAAAAAATATATATAAATAAATAAAAAAAAAATAAAAAAAAATTTGAAAGCATTGAAATTAGGGCTGCAAAACGTAATCGACTAATATAATTGAAAAATAGTATAGAAACAAAAGTCAATATTTGCAACCCTTGTAAATGTCCAATTACCCTTATGTTTTCTCCATCCAGTGTCGCTGAGCCAATACAACCAAGCTTCTTGTCGGTCCAGTAGAGTCTGTCGGTCAGAATGTCCACTGTCAAGCTGACAGGCCAGTTAAGTCCATGTTTGATTACTGCCCTCCTGTCTGAGCCGTCCATGCTAGAGCGCTCGATCTGTGCTGGACCTCCAACCTGTGACCACAACATGATCCTGCAACATCCAGAAACATTCATCTGAACTCATACAGTAAGACTGATAATAGAGCTTATAAGAGTATATTAAACACAAAAAAAACAGGCATTTAGTGCATCATGAAGACTGCACTAAGACTATTAGAAAGCAATTAAAATGACCCTATAATTCAAGCTCTGAATGCAAATATAGTAAGGATATGCTGTTTAAGGATATGATAGAATTCAAGCAAGAGTGCTGTTTTACCAAACATTAACGAAGTAGCACCATAACAAATGTGATGTTTGTTGGACTGTTGTATTAAAGTAATAAATGGCTAATGCGAAGCAAATTATTGTTTGAGGACACAATTTAGATTTTTGTTTTACCTAAGCCAGAGCAGAACATTTGTTGAACTCAATAGAACACTGCAATGTTTCTTTACTGAATAAAAGGTTTTTTTAATGAATCACACAAGTCAATCAGTCAATGATCCAACAGTCCCTTGCTTCGTTCGTAAATAAATTATCCATTTGAATGAAAAGTGTGAATCACTCAAAGGATTGGTTCACCCAGAAAGATTTGGAGCTTCATTCAGTTCTTGGAGCTTCGTATGATTACAGTTCAACCACTGAAGTCACATGCAATATTTTTGGTTCTTTTTCTGGATTTTGAAAATCTCTAATCCATTGCCATCTATGGAGGATGAGGTTCAGATTTCATCTAAAATATCTTAATTTGTGCTCCGAAGATGAACAAAGGTCTCAAAGGATTGGAACGACAGGTGGGTGAGTAATTAATAACAGACGCTTTAAGTAAAAGACTACCTGCCATCTATTGTTGGTTTAAAGTGTAATTTGCTTATTCAAGTCAAGTATAAAAAGTTCACGTTCCCAGCACAAAAACACAAAGCAAAATAGAACTTTAAAATAATTTTAAAAAAAGAGAAAATTACAATATTGCACATTGTATTTCATACCCTTTTTGAGGTAACACCACAAGTGAGTTTGGCTGCTTCAGATCCTCATCCAGAACTACAACGTAGTTTTGTGGATGTACAACACTGCTGGTCAGTCTCACAGCTAGAATCTGCCCAGCAACACCATCCACCCAGTAAAGATTCCTTCCCATCCAGTCAATGGCAATGCAGTCTGACTTAACACCTAAACAAAGATGAGAGCTGAGAGACAGTTCAACCAAAAATGAAAACTTCCTCACCATTTTCTCACACTCAAGTGGTTTTAAACTTTCATGAATTTCTTCTGTTGGACAAAAGATATTCTAAAGAACATAAAAACAAAAAAAAAAAAAAAAACATTCCCTCAACATTCTTCAGTATTTCTTGCTGTGTTCAAAAGAAGAAAGAAACTCAAATGTTTGAAAAAAAGCACAAGAAAACGGAAGAATATTCTTTTTTTTTTTGCTGAACTACTCATTTAAGATTAGTTTTCGCAGGTTGGATCACAATCAGATGAGGGAGACACCATCATGTTTACGCCTGTCTCGTCCTTTATTTCACTTGTCCTTTTTCCTGTTTGCTTATAAAGGGTATATGAGTGATCATATGTATGAGCTTTCTCAGAACTGTATATCCACTCTTGCAAAATAAATCAGCATATTAAATACAAACAGCGGAAAAAAAAAGATAAAAAACATCAACTTTTGCTTTAGCTCTGAAATGGGTTTAGAAATCAAGACTGATCACTTTCAAAACAATGATTTCAGATGAAAGTTTAAATCTCAGTCTTGCACACTTCAACGACATGCTGTCAGTAATGTTTAAAATCAAGTCTGTAGGAAGAGTATCTGGTTCTTTGCTGCTGTTTTAATGATTCAACCACAACAATTTGGCTACAGAAGAACTACAGTGTAGCATGAGACCAACTCTTTAATTGTAAATAACTCTTAAATGCATGACATGGCATTAGACCACCCATTTTAAGGACAATACCAGCTAGACCTAAAAACAACAATACACAAAAACAAAAAACACATGGGGGCTTTAAAAAAAAAAAAAAAAATCAATTATTATTAATATTACCTTTGACAATTGTTCCAGTATTGTCCTTCTCTCCGTGGAAAGCATATTTGATGCTCTCGTCCTCCAGACTGACCCAGTACACCCTCCGCTCCCTCAGATCATAGTCCAGAGAAAAGATGGGTTTCTGTCCAGGAGCGATGAGAGTCTGAATACTGGAGCTTCGCAGACCCAAATTTAACAGTTCATCCTGTTCAGAGACCAAAAGACTGGGCTCATCTGCACAAAAAAAACATACACACTATTACCTCAAAGGAGTAAAAATAAATAAAACTGCATATTGAAAAGTCTTTTTGTGTGACGTTTATCCTGTAGCTATTTGTGTAAAGAACCTGTACCATGACTAAAATTTACACCATTTTTTAAACCATTTTACACCAAAATTTAAATATGAAGGTTTGAAACAAGAAAATGGTGAGAAAATTACTAGTTTTTCTTCTGACAAACACAAAATACTTCAGAAACCTGTAACTGACTACCATTGTATTTGTTATTCCTACTATGGATGTCAATGATTACAGGTTTTCAGCTTTCTTCGATATATCCTTTGTGTTCAACAGAAAAACTCAAAAGGCTTGGAACCACTTATGGGTGAGTGAGAAAATTATCGTTTTTATTGTGAACTTTCCCTTTAAAAGGCACGCAAAATGGGAAATTCCATTTGGTTGCTTTACAAGTGGTCATTTTTTAGCAGTACTTGAGCAAGAAGTTTATGATAATCAAAATATTTGTGAAAACATGAATAATATGCCAGTACCAGCGGTTTTGCAACTGTGACCATCAGGCTCCAGTATAAATTCGGGGTGGCACTGACAGATGTAGGAACCCAGTGTATTGAAGCACTTTTGACTGCAGGCAGCAGGCTGAATCGCTTTACACTCATCTATGTCATTGCAGGATAACCCGTCAGAGAGAAGCTTGAAGCCAGTCTTACAGCCACATCTCTGAAAACACAGAGAACATTTTTTTTATTTTAAAAATGCAGCTGTTTGCATTTACATTTACTTTCATATTATGCCTTCAAAACAATTTAGGTCTACAGAATTTGGTTCAATGTATTAAATCACAGGTGTCAAATCCAGTTCCTGGAGAGCCACAGCCCTGACAATTTTAGTTTTAACCCTGCTTCAACACGCTTACCTGTAGATTTCAAACAAGCCTGAAGGACTCAGTTTAATCAGGTGTGTTTAATTAGGGTTGGAACTAAACTGTGCAGAGCTGTGGCCCTCCAGGAACTGGCTTTGACACCCGTGTATTAAAAAGTCCTAAAATTCAATTAATGTATCAAGGATAATTAATGCATTGGTTATTATAAAACTTAATGAATAGATGTTTTACTGCTCCATGTGGAGTGTTGATGCAGTAGTGTTGGCATGATGGGCTTCCAGGACTGGAGCAGTTGTTCTTCAGACACCCCACACCCTCATCAGACCCATCAGCACAGTCTGACACCTTGTTGCACACCAGATCCGGGTCCACACACTCTCCACTTCCACACAGGAACAAGTGCGTTGGGCATTTAAATTGACCACCTACACAAGAAGCAATGTTTACGCTTTAGCATTAATATATTCTGGTATGGAGACTGGAATGGATTTCAGACGTGAACTCACATCCCGATTCGTCGCTCTCATCCTGGCAGTCTTTCATGCCATCACACCTCCAGGTCTTTGCGATGCATTGAGTTCTAGATGCACATGACCACTGGAACTCTCCACACTTAAGCAGAGTCGTTTTGCAGTTCTGCAAAGGAAGAGAGAGGAAAAAAAACAAACAACAAAACTGGTGGATTAGCTAAATTTACATTGATACTTGTCTCTGTTGGAATTAAATAATTTAGATTTATGAATTTGACCAGTTACATGAACAAAGTGATAAGGATGGGCATATTTGTCAAGCTTTAAATGACATTTGATCAGAGATTTACATTTATGCTAAACACCACTGTTAGCACCAGACAAAACTCCTAACAAACCACCAAACTACTACTATAACAAATACTACAACAAACACAACAAAATAAACAAAGAAACCACCAAGACTACACAAACAATACATAACCAAACACCACTCCAAACAGACCAAAAAAAAACCAATCACAAAATACACACACAAAAAAAATAGCAAAGAAACACACTATAACAAGCACCACACAGCAAACAAACACCACAAATACCATTAAAGGCATCAAAACACACCAGACCACTACAGTAACACCCAAACAAAAAACAACAAAACAAACATCATCACACAAGGTGATTTTTTTTTTTTCAAAAAAAACACACAACACGCCAACCCAAAACAAACAAAAACCACCACACATGGAAAACAAACATAATCCAAATACCATTAAAAACAAAAGCATCAGAATTGTCAAATTGTCAAACACCACACATAAAAACAAACCACATACAACACAAAATTTGGACCAGTGCAGTTCCTCACCCTCTCATCAGAGCCATCGCTGCAGTCCTTGTCTCCGTCACAGAGCCACTCTTTCAGTAGACACTCGTGAGTGTGAGGGCAGCGATGATCCAGAGGACAGTGTGGAGGTTGAGGGCAGCCCTTCTCATCTGTGTGATCACGACAGTCTGCATATCCATCACAGCGGAGACTCAGAGCCACACATTGTCCATTACTGCACTGGAAACGATCACCCGAACACGGCTCTACAACTGCAACAAATAACAGCAAAGAGTAAAAAAACAAATACATATTAGGCCAACACTCCACTAGGTAAATCTCTGGTATGTCAGAATGTTCAATATAGACTTAATAAATACTTGTATCAACGGTGAATTCATTTGTATCCACACAGAGACAAAAATTCCTGTATATTCCTGAAAAGTATTGTCTTTCCTACTTGTTTTAACAAAAAGTATGGTGTTGTAATGCAACACACTATTGTAAAGTAAAATCTGTTTCATTCATACTGGAAGCTAAAGTAAAGTGCAAAATTGTACAAATTCCAAATTTGCATCACAGAACACATTCTGCTAACAGCGTGCAGCTACCTCTTGAACTGATCAAACATTAAAGACAATAAAATGGGCCATTATATGGATTTATCTGTGCTCTTGAAACCATTCTAGGTGTGTTTTTAAGAATGAAGTATTATTAAATGCTAACCAACATTTAAAAAAATAAATAAATAAAAATAAAAATCACTGCATAGAATACTATAAATAGTGCAATAATCCTCATTCTATGACCGGAAGCCAAAAAAGAAGTTTCCAAATACTCAGCTAATTTTATGTTGACATTATTTCATGTTGACATTTTTGACATTATTTTATGTTGACATTATGTTGACTTTAGGGCGGCACGGTGGCGCAGTGGGTAGCACTCTCGCCTCACAGCAAGAAGGTCGCTGGTTCGAGCCTGGGCTGGGTCAGTTGGCATTTCTGTGTGGAGTTTGCATGTTCTCCCCGTGTTGGCGTGGGTTTCCTCCGGGTGCTCCGGTTTCCCTCAAGTCCAAAGACATGCGGTACAGGTGAATTGGGTAGGCTAAATTGTCCGTAGTGTACGAGTGTGTGTGTGTGAATGTTTCCCAGTGATGGGTTGCAGCTGGAAGGGCATCTGCTTGCTAAAATATATGCTGGATAAGTTGGCGGTTCATTCCGCTGTGGGGACCCCAGATTAATAAAGGGACTAAGCCGAAAAGAAAATGAATGTTGACTTTATGTCGAAATTAAAGTAGGTCAGTAAACTAATTTACTAAGAGGCTTATAAACTGCTCATGTAAAACTGTATTGCATGCCTGCAGACCTACCAATCCAGATCACGATTCTCGCAGGAAAAGGAATTCTATATAGCAAACAATAAGATAATCTGTGCATAATTTTAATTTAAAGGAAGGGTAGATGGTGATTTGGTTCATTTATGTTGGATGAAAGTCTTGCAATCTTAATTGCACTCTACGGTAAGTGGTCAAGTTTATTTATATGTACTGGGGTGGGTAGGATTGTTAGCTTTAGCAACTGCTAGCCTCTGAAATCACCTACGCTACCTTTAAGACATTATTCGGCCAACAGGACACCATAAATAAGTATTCTGATAGTAGTTGGCAAGAAAGCCTGATAGGGTTTGTAAATAAACAGAACTTTTAATTCTCACACCATGTCCTAACTACACGCAACGCCGTGACATGCAATAAAAGGTATATTTTTGTCCTATCTATCCATGATGGCAAAATGTTTTTATTTCATTAACGTCGGCGGCAGAACAACAGCATAAAATACTATGACAATTATCTTCACGGGTACAGAAGATGTGCTTTATTCAGTGTCAAATGCTAAAACGTGAGTTTGAATGCCATTTTATGTGACACTATCTACTGCCACTTTTAGTATGGCAATAAGTTTACCTCAGATCTTGAAAATAAAATAACTAGCATATGATTTGAAAATGAAAGTCAGCACTATGACTCAGAGTAAACCAACAACAAGTCAATTAGTAGCCCATGTACTCTTAATAATATTAAAAAGGTTTAATGTGTATTAATTAGATAACTCTTTCCACTTCATTAAGAGTGCAGTGGCTAGTTTCGGTTGTGTTGAGTTGCGTGCAGACAGCCAATTTGCTTGTAGCATCTGGTGTAGTTAGGATACAGTGTTAGGTGAAATAATTCTATAAATTGCTACTATGAACATTTCATTACCACAGTTGGCTTCATCAGTGCCATCTACACAGTCTTTCTCTCCATCACAGAGGAACGTTTCAGGAACGCATCGGGTTTTGTTGTCACACTGGTGTCTACACTCATCTGAGAGCTTCATGCAGTTGACTTCATCGGATCTGTCCTGGCACTGAGGTGTGCCGTCACATACGAGCTTCATGTCTATGCACTTTCTGCCATGCGCACACGGGAACTGGCCTGAAGAATACACATTTGTAGTGTCAGCCTGATCAGTTTAATTCTCATATTGAAAAGATAATTGTATTTCCACAATAAAGTGTACCTTTTTTACATTTACGCTCACAGGCCCTCTCATCAGATCCGTCTTTGCAGTCTTTCTCTCCATCACACACATGGTCCAGCAGGACACACTCTTTGCCATCCATGCAAGGTTTGGATGCCAGAGGACATTTCAGAGGTAACGAAGCACTAGCAATCACACCACCAGTGTCTGAAATAATCAATTTAAACAGGAAATATCACCAAAATATGATATGAGTTTCATCATTATGTACTCTTCTAGTTTGACAATAGACAATGCACATTAAGTTATGTACACCTTACACAGTTATAGTATTGATCTAAAGACTTTAATTAGTGCACATTTCTTACATTAAGTGCAAAAATAGAACAAGCCCTATCATAGTTTAAAAACAGGAAATTTGAATGTAATATAATACACACCTACACGCACACAAAACTATTAATATTATAGTAGCGAAGCTAACACTGTTGCCAGCTAACTTTCAGAGAAAGTTGCTAAAGGTGGAATAATTTGTTGCTTAAAGTTGCTAAATAACCCCGTGATGTCATTGCGTGACGACAATTACGTAATCGCAACTCAAAACTGCATTTTTATGTAATGTATAAGAAAATATTTCTGAAAATGACTGGCCATCTCAGCAAAAACATTTTGAAATGTTCAATTATAGCACTGTGATTGGTAGTTAATGCTACCTAAATGAACAATAATTACACGTTAACAACAAGGTATCAGCAAATGAATAGTTATTTCAAACAATTGTTAAGTTGCTATTTAAATTATCATCAAAATGTGAAATGTGTGCTACTGCTGTTGCTCAGCCAACACATATTGCTGGTGTTCCTGCACAACCAGAGAGTCTGCAGTTTCAGGACCGCATTTCTAGGACCCCTTATTATGGCCCTCCCCCTCCTAGTAAACCCAACCACTCCTTACTGGACGGATCAGGTTCTAATAATGCAAAGGGGTTCTAGCTATGCAGTCCTAGAAATGCATTCCAGCCTCTCCGGTTGTGCAGGAACATCCCATTAACTGCTGCAGCTTCTGTGCCCAGCTATTTAGATTTTACTCTAGCCACACTTTTGATTTGAGTCACTTTTTAAAAGTTGCTAAAGGTAACCAAATTAATGTTAAAATTGCTAATCTTGTTGCTAGGTGCTTTTTGAAAAATGTTGCTTGGGTAATATGAAAACTTTCTAAATCTAGCTACACAATTGCTAAGTGGGCAACACTGGAAGCTACCTATAGTATAGTCAACAATGTTTAAAGATGATAAAATAAAATAAAAAAGTACTGTTGTGAACTTACAACAATCCTTCTCGTCTGAACCATCTCTACAGTCTGGTTTTCCATCACAGCGCTGCTGGTTAGTCAGACAAACGGTCTTTTGGTCGCACTGCAAAGCACAAGTCGGGCACTGATACTCATCAGAACCATCAGCGCAGTGCGAGTAACCGTCACACACAACAGCTTTGTGGACACACTTCCGTTTGTCCTTGCACAAAAAGTGGTCTGATGGCAGAACAAACTCGATATTACAGCAAATATTCATGAACATTAAAAAAAGGACAAATTCCTCCTTTTACCTGGATCTGGACATGAATATACGCAGAACTGCTCATCTGCTCCACTGGGACAGTCTATCTTTCTGTCACAGATCTGAGATTTTGGCATGCACTTTGACGTTTCTTTGCAAAACATAGAAGGGCTTCTGCAGCCAGATGTTTTTAAAGGGTCTGTAGTAGATGGGCCAGGGATGGAAGCTACATTAAAAAAAAAAAAAGATAAAAAATATGTGTATATTTAGAGCCAAATTTAATAAATAGGGCAAATTGGTGAATGCAGACCCCATAAAAAAAAAACAAAAAAAAAAAAAAACTTCACCAAAGATGACCAATGAAACATATCATAAGCAGTGAAATAAAAACAATAAGTAATCAATATATTGGAATGAGATCATCCTCTGGCATGTGCTACTTCTACAGGAACAATCACAGCATGCCAAGTGCAAATGAGAAGAAATCTGAAGAAATATGTGCTTTATATGCCAAACGTAAACATGTCAAAATAAAACATTTAAAATATAAGATGTAAATTGTACACTTTAAAAGCAGATCATTTTTAAGGCCTTTCCAACCAAATGAAATCCTCTTACAGAACGCACAACTAGTTGCTTAAATGTCACTAGGATGAAATATTGCATTTTATTTTTTATTTTGTTTAATTATTTACCTGAAGGTCCAGAGTTTAAAATAGATGTGTGGGTCACTTTACAATAAGTTTTCATTAATGTATTTACTAACATTCACTAATTATGAACAATAGTTGTACAGCATTTATTAATCAAAGTACAACATTTACTAAATTTAACATCCAAAATCATGCTTGTTAACATAGTTTAATGCACTGTGAGGTAACATGAGCTAAAATTAACAAATACCAACTAACAATCAATTTAATTGCAAGCAGTTACAACACTCACGGCAGTTAGCTTCATCAGTGGCGTCTACACAGTCTCTCTCTCCGTCACAGAGGAAGCTTTCTGGGATGCAGCGAGTTTTATTATCACACTGATGTCTGCAGTCGTGTGATCGAGTGAAACAGTCCAGTTCATCAGAGCGGTCCTGACACTGAGGGGTGCCATCACACACCTGCTTTTTGTCAATACACATCCTCCCATGAGCACAGCGGAACTGATCTAGGACCAAACATTGATTTAAAATGTCAGCTGAATAAGTCTTAAATCTCGAAATCAGTTAGAATTTTTATCATGAGTTTTACCTGCTTTACAGCGATATGGACAGCCCTGCTCATCAGATCCATCTTCACAGTCAGTTTCTCCATCACACACATGATCATGGAGGACACACTGACGCCCATCATTACAGAGTTTAGAGCCCACACGACACTTCAGTGGCCCTGAGTTTGAGTTTTCAGTAGCCATATTGGGACATCCATCCTCATCTGATCCGTCAGTGCAGTGAGAGCGGCCGTCACACACCAAATCTTTCTTAACACACTTCCTCCTGTCCTTACACAAGAAGTCACCTACAACAAAGTAAAAGGATCATTACTGCATGGCTACCAAATTTAGCTATATTTAGTGAAGTTTCTCAGGTAAACGAACATTTCACACCAGTAAAAAATAAATAAATAACAATAATAATAAAAAAAAGTTACTTTCCAAACTGTAAATCCCTAGTAAATGAATCCTTTTTAAAAATGAAATGTCCTACAGGAGTACCTGAGTTTGGACATCTGTCAATACAAAATGTTTCATCATATCCATCAGGACAGTCTTTCTTCCCATCACAGAGACTAGTGGGAGGGACGCAGAGCAACCCATCACGACACAATACAGAAGGACTTTCACACTTCACCACCTTGGTGGGGTAACCTGGAGACAAAAACCAATGTAAATACTTAAACTGCTTAGTTTAAAATTCATACAGGTACAAGTCAAAAAGTACCCACCACAGTCAGATTCATCAGTGCCATCCACACAGTCTGTCTCTCCATCACAGAGGAAGTTTTCTGGGATGCAGCGGGTTTTATTGTCACAGCGATGGCTGCAGCTCTTGCTGCGAGTGAAGCAGTCCTTCTCGTCAGAGAAATCCTGGCATTGTGGTTTGCCATCGCACACAAGCTTGGCATCAATGCACTTTCTTCCATGGGCACATTGAAATTCTCCTGAGGAGCAACAAAATCACCACATCAAAGTTTCATCAACAAGGTACAGTTTACAATGTAAAAATGTAAAAAAGTAATGAAAAAAGGAAATGTTTAGTTAAAACTGTAAAAAATATATAAATAATGCAAAGTACATATACAGCTTGTCATTAGATTCATTGTATTCTGCACTTATTAATGGCAAAGTTATCATGAAATTAAGCATACACTTATCTTGTTTAACATTTTTTCCTCATTAGGAAATATTAAGTGAGGCAAACACATGCATAGCTGTTGACACCATAATGAATGGAGTAATATTTGAAAATGCAGGATTTCACTGTTTTAGTGTTCACATTAATAGACCATGTAGAAGTAAATCATTTACCACATAACTAAGATTTTTGCAGAGCTAATTTTATATACCTGTATAAAAATGGTCTGGATGGATTACCTGCTTCACAATTAAAATCACAGTCAGTTTCATCTGATCCATCTTCGCAGTCCGTCTCCCCGTCACACACATGACTGTGCAGGACACACTCATGTCCATTCCTACAGGGCTTAGAGCCCACACGACACCTCAGTGATGCTTTAGTTGTGGTTGTAGGTGCTGTGGTGGGACATCCAAGCTCATCCGAATGGTCAAAGCACTGAAAGCGACCATCACACACTAGCTTTCTGTCAATGCACTTTGTCCTGTCTTTACACATGAAGTCACCTGGCAGAAAAAGAGATTTCAAAGCAATAAGACAGCAAGAGATATATCCCATCCACCATGCTACAAATAAAATCAAACAAATAAATGTGGTCATTACTGCGATTTGGGCAGTTGCGTAGGCAAGGTCTCTCATCAGAGCCATCTGGACAGTCTTTTCTCCCATCACACAGATATTGCTGCAGGATGCAAAGTGACGTCCCTTGACAAGCCACATAAGGGCTTTTACAGGGTGATGGAGAAGTGGGCATGGCTAAAAGAAAAAACAATATATTAGACTTTAAAGAGCCTTATTATGCCATTTCAAAGGTCCTTAATTGGTTTTGGCGGTATCTTACATCAGGTTTACACCCATTCAAGGACAAAAACACTTGAACTGCTCAAACACTGCAACTATAGCTTTTTTTCCCCCAGTGTCAAACAGCTCATTTAAGGATGTGGTCTGTGAACTCCTTAAACCAGTGTTGTGCAAAAGGGAAGACTAGGAGACACTTCAAGTAGGATTCTTTAATGAACTCGCTGTTGCGAGTTATACATTTTAGGGGGGCAGTGATAGAGGTAGAGACTAATCCAAAAGCAATGAAGTAGATCGTTGAAAGGTCTTTTCACCCTGATCTAATCAACAAAACAGTCAAACTCATAGGTGCTAATACAAACAGCCAGGCAGTATTGCCCTGAACACAGCCGTGCCTTGAATTTAGCATTGGAATCTGCCAATGGTCAGTAAAAGAAAAAAGGTTAATGATTCTCACACCTGGGCAGCAAGACTTTAGAATGTCATAATGTAAAACGTGTATGACCTATTGCATTGAAACCTAGATTTTTATAAATTTGTAATTCCACACCAGGGACACACCAAGCTGACTTAAAAAAAAAAAAAAAAAAAAAAAAACGAAAACCATCTGTGTTGAACCCAATAATAATAATAAAAAAAAAGACACGTGGAAAACACCAAACAAACTACCATGACAGTAGCTCACAGACGGCCTTACACTGCCCAACTCCTGGCCGTTGGGGTCTATTCTACTTTGATTGGTCAAGACCAAACCAAACCCTTCTAGGCCTAAATTACAGCCACAATGTAGGATGACAATGTTGTTTGCAGACAATAAAGACCATTGACTGGCATTATGACTATATGGCAAAACCCATGTAGATTCAACTCAACTTTCAGAATCACTTTGTTTTTGTAGACAATGACATTAATTGTGCACTTCTAGCTGTTTATAGCAGCAAAAAATTGGCAAAGTCTCAAAGATCAATTACACCTTGAATGACAATATTGCAAAAATTGGGCATTTTAACATTTGCCACCGTTTTAATGAAAGCTTTGATGCCGCCTAATGGACTCTTTCCAAGTAATGACCATTAGATTTTTTTGCCATTTACAACTGGAGTTAGCAAAGGTGCATATGTGCCATTTCCTGATTGTTCTACAGCACACTTACCACAGTCCGCCTCATCCGTGCCATCCCAGCAGTCTCTCATACCATTACAGACGAACACCTCTGGAATACAGCGGGTGTTCCCATCACATCGGATACTGCAGCTCTTTGTGGGTTTCCAACAGTCGGCTTCATCAGAGTGATCCGGACACTGAGGAGTCCCATCACACACTTGCTGAAAATCAATACACTTCTTTCCCTGAATACACTGAAACATGCCTGTGAAGGAATCACCATGCCAAGAACAGGTGAGTTGGAGTAAAGTTACTAGTAATACAGGTAATAGTTTAGTTTTAATGAATTTCACAATTTTACCAGGATAGCACTGAAGTTCACAATCTTCTTCATCAGATCCATCCCTACAGTCCCTGTCTCCATCACATAGATGATTGTACCGGACACACTCACGTCCATCTTTACAGGGTTTAGAGCCCACACGACACTTAAAGGGAGTCGTTTTGGTTTTACATCCAACCTCATCAGAACCATCAAAGCAGTGAGATTGCCCATCACAAACAAGAGCATCTGCAATACACTTCCTCCTGTCCTCACACAGGAAGTCACCTTTATGATCAACAGAAAATGGCATAATTGGTAAGAGTCATGAGAGATTACATATTTGGGATAATGGCCTACTGAAGGAGGAGAACAACAGGGAAGAGAAGGTAAAGGAAAAGGTGGACAAAGCGGAGAAAAATTAGTAAAATAACACAAACGAAGGAGATTAGCAAGAAAGAGAAGGATATGGAAAACGACAAAGAGATTGATGTGGAATGGAAGAACAAGAATGAGATCAAGGAGGAGAATAAGGTGGTTAAAAACAAGAAAAAACAAACGTTAAGCAGGAAAGAAGGCGGAAACATAGGAGAAAAATGAGCAGAAGTAAAGCAAAGATAATGGACAAGATAGAAAAAAAATGAAGAAAAGAAGAACAGGGGGGATAAGAGGAGATATATGAAGAGGAGCATGGACAGGAGAACAACAAGGAGTAGAGCAAGAATAATGGGGAGGAGAAAATGTCGAGCAGGATGAGGAGGAGGAGGAAAATGAGAAAGAGGAACCGGAGTAATGAGGGGAAGTGAATGAAAAGGAGAACAAAATGAACTAATAGACTAATGAAAAATATTGTCATGCACATCCATTAAACACGTTTACATGGAAAAATAATGGGAATCTAGTGCACTGAAATGGGAAAATGAGTTCTGTGTGAATTGCCTCTTAGAATGGTTTATGCCACTAGTAAGCCGAGCAGGGTGGGATCTAAAGAGTATATCAACTGGAGAGAGCGTTTTTGTTTTTTTTCAACTGGGAGAGAATTACCTGGAGCAGCACATGCATCTATACAAGAAGCTTCATCAGATCCATCAGGACAGTCTCTTCTGCCATCACATAGCTGAGCCTGAGAGACACACACTGACATATCCGGACACAGGACAGAGGGACTCTTACAGCTTGTCTGATCTGGTCTGGATGCAGCTGTCATGACACATGAAGCAGGTAGTGTCTTATTAGGATATTCATTTGCACCATTTGGATAACATTCTGATTGTTGAAAAGAAAAAGTTGCTTTTGAAAAGTGTACAGAGAATTAGATGATTAATGAGTTAAATTTGGGAAGGAACAACTAACTTGTGAAGTCAAGTCTTGTCTACAGTCGTGGCCAAAAGTTGAGAATTACATAAATATAGGAAATTGGAAAAGTTGCTGCTTAAGTTTTTATAATGGCAATTTGTATATACTCCAGAATGTTATGATGATGATCAGATGAGTTGCACAGTCCTTTGCAATGAAAATTTACTTAATCCTGAAAAAAAATCCTTTCAACTGCATTTCATTGCTGTCATTAAAGGACCTGCTCAGATCATTTCAGTAATTGTCTTGTTAACTCAGGTGAGAATGTTGACGAGCACAAGGCTGGAGATCATTATGTCAGGCTGATTGGGTTAGAATGGCAGACTTGACATGTTAAAAGGAGGGTGATGCTTGAAATCATTGTTCTTCCATTGTTAACCATGGTGACTTGCAAAGAAACGCGTGCAGCCATCATTGCATTGCATAAAAATGGCTTCACAGGCAAGGAAATTGTGGCTACTAAGATTGCACCTCAATCAATATTCATAGGATCATCAAGAACTTCAAGGAAAGAGGTTCAATTCTTGTTAAGAAGGTTTCAGGGTGTCCAAGAAAGTCCAGCAAGCGTCAGGATTGTCTCCTAAAGAGGATTCAGCTGCGGGATCGGAGTGCCACCAGTGCAGAGCTTGCTCAGGAATGGCAGTAGGCAGGTGTGAGCGCATCTGCACGCACAGTGAGGCGAAGACTTTTGGAAGATGGCCTGGTGTCAAGAAGGGCAACAAAGAAGCCACTTCTCTAAAAAAACATCAAGGACAGATTGATCTTCTGCAAAAAGTACAGTGAACGGACTGCTGAGGACTGGGGCAAAGTCATATTCTCAGATGAAGCCCCTTTCCGATTGTTTGGGGCATCTGGAAAACGGCTTGTCCGGAGAAGAAAAGGGGAGCGCTACCATCAGTCCTGTGTCATGCCAACAGTAAAGCATCCTTAGACCATTCATATGTGTGGGTTGCTTCTCATCCAGGGGAGTGGGCTCACTCACAATTTTGCCCAAAAACACAGCCATGAATAAAGAATGGTACCAAAAACACCCTCCAACAGCAACTTCTTCCAACAAGAGTTTGGTGAAGAACAATGCATTTTCCAGCACGATAGAGCACCCTGCCATAGGGCAAAAGTGATATCTAAGTGGCACGGGGACCAAAACATTGAACTTTCCCCAAATCCTAATCCCATTGAAAACTTCAAGCTACGCTTCTGTGGATTTTCTCTTCAGTATTTGAACTTTCAGCAGTGAAACTTAAATCACACTGAACTGAACTAAACTCTGAAATGTGGACTTTACTAGAACATGTTAAGCTGCTTTGAAACAATCTACATTGTAAAAAGCGCTATATAAATAAACTTGAATTAAATTGAGGTCAATCCTCAAGAGGCGGGTGGACAAACAAAAACCCACTAATTCTGACAAACTCCAAGAAGTGATTATGAAAGAATGGGTTGCTATCAGTCAGGATTTGGCTCAGAAGTTGATTGAAAGCATGCCCAGTCGAATTGCAGAGGTCCTGAAAAAGAAGGGCCAACACTGCAAATACTGACTCTTTGCATAAATGTCATGTAATTGTCTATAAAAGCCTTTGAAATGTGTGAAGTGCTTGTAATTACATTTCAGTACATCACAGAAACAAAGATATAAAAGCAGTTTAGCAGCAAACTTTGTAAAAACTAATATTTGTGTCATTCTCAAAACTTTTGGCCATGACTGTACTCCCTCCATAGACTAATCTGGTCACCTTTTCAGACAGATCCACCTTTTTATAGTAACTACAGTGAAGATAGTCAAATCCGTCTTAAGGTTGACATCGGAATAAATTGTGTATAACAGGCACACAATGATGCCTTTAAATTGTGATTTTGACCTACTCTTATAACAAGCTAGCAACTTTCTAAAGTGTATTATTATTTTTTGGCATTTTTGCCAAACACAGGACAGTAGCTAGACAGGAAGGGAAGTTATGGGTGTGGTGAAGGCAGGGGATGAAAAGTAAAAGGAAACCTTGAGACGCTTAAAGCACATTGACACTATACATGTCAGTATATAGGAAGTAAGGTTTTCTACAGTTCTGAAACCTTAACTCACCACAATTAGCTTCATCTGTGCCATCCCGACAGTCTTTAATCCCATTGCAGATAAAGGCTTCAGGAATACAGTGATGGTCCCAGTCACAGCGCATGCTGCAGATCCTTGAAGGTTTCCTGCATCCTGCTTCATCAGAGTTATCCTGACACTGAGGAGTCCCGTCACACACCTGATTCATTTTAATACATCTCCCCCCAGATCCACACTGGAACTGGCCTGTGATGGGAAAACAAGGATAGAAGGTGGTCAGTACTTCGATATAATGACCAGTGAGTGTAGATATGAAGGTTAGCCTAACCTTCTTGGCATTGATGACCACAATCCTGTTCATCAGATCCATCCTTACAGTCCTCGTCTCCATCACACAAATGACTTTGCGGGACACATCCACGTCCATCCTTACAAGGTTTAGAGCCCACACGACATGTAAGTGATGGTCTGGTTGTAGTTTTAGCTGGTATGAAACAATCCAGCTCATCAGAGTCATCAAGGCAGTCGGAGTGACCGTCACACACCAGATTCCCTTCAATACACTTTCTTCTGTCCTTACACAGGAAATGACCTGGCACAATATTACAGTGTTACATTAGTATTTAGTTTATTCTGTCAAAAGAAAATGATATTTACACAGACTTAAAGGTTTACCAGGTTTTGAACAAACATCTATGCATGAAACTTCATCAGAACTATCTGGACAATCAATTTTCCCATCACACAGCCGAGTCTGGGAAATGCATAGTGAGGTTCCTGGACACAACATGGAGGGACTTCTACAGACGGGAGGTGGAGGTTGTAAACCTGAAGTGTCTTTGTTCTGTGTCACAATTTTTTTGTCCCCTTCTTTAATCTCAGCTGTGAAGGATTAAAATCAGATCTCTTAAACAATAAGCATGTTACATATTCTACATGCAAAATGTTCATATGGACACATTTCAGAAACTGCTGAACTCCTGGGATGTTTATGTACAAAATTATCTCTAGAGTTTACAGTGAATGGTATATTAAAAACAAAAATCCAGTGCAGTTCTGTAGGTAAATAGTCAGTTCTCCAGGCAAAAATACCTTGCCAATGTCAGAGATTGGTTCAAGTTAATAAAATGTTAACTATCAAATAACCACTTGTTAAAACTGAGGTCTGCAGAAGTGCATCTCTGAACACACAACACGCCAAAACCCGAAGCAGAGCTATAGCACCAGAGGAAGATACTCCTTTCAGCTAGAAGCAGAAAACTGAGCCTAAAATTCACACAGGCCCAATAAAATTAACAATAGAAGATCTGTAAAAGATTGATTTCTACTTCACCATTTGGATAGTAGGGTCAGTATTTGGTATCAACAAAATGAATGCTTGGATTGCAGACATGGATGATTCAGTATCAGTTCAGTAATAAATCAGATTTAAGATAGATTTATCAGATAGAACTGTTTATTACGTACTGATATAATTTTTCTCATACGCACTATGTGGCGGTAGCATACTATGCCAAGGGAGGTGAGGGTGAGTAATTAAAATGCTCAAACTACTTAAAAGCAGACAACTTTGCACAATTCCTCAGGACCCACACAGACAACAAGAGGAGCACCTTATACTGGCCTCACTAGCACCTGCTCCAGAAGCAACCTATTTTCCCCATGTGGCCCATCATTCAGGTACTAACTAGGAACAACCCTGCTTGGTTTCAGTGGGTTAGCATGTGATAGCTGGAGAGAGCTAGCTGACGGCATGCTATCATGAATGTTTTCAGGTACTTGAGTCTATGTCAGTTGACTCAAACCTGATGCTAGGAAAGGAGATACACTGAATAAATGATTGGTGAATCCAAACTCCCACATAAAATTTAGCTTTAAACAGAAAAAGCACTGTGGTGCAAAGAAAAAAAAATCCTGTTTGCTTGTGTACTATGACATATTATACCCTTTTCCCACCAAGTAGTATGGTTAAATACAGCATATAGCAGTAGAGCAGTCAATACAGTACACATTAATGTCAGTTTCAACTGTCTAAGGTACCAAAATAGTAAACTGTGCCATACCACTTTGGATGTATGCCATGATGTTTGGATCAACGTCATTCTCAATCTAGGATGTAAGACTACTGTAGACAGTGGAAACAAGCCTGATCCAGGTGACCTGTACCAAACTGTACAGCTCAGTGAAAAGAGGTATCACCGGACTATTATGGTTTAAGTTTGGGTAAGAACTGCTCGTCTAACAACTGAAAAGTGGAATATTTTGGAAAATTGTCTGAGAAACCCATTTAAAAATTGGCAGTTTAGAATTGCTTGGAAGTGCCAGAGGTCATAGAGATTAGTTCACATTTAAACACTGAAAGGGCAAAAAAGAAAATGTATTTAAAATAAGTGTCCTTTTTTTAAAGCACTCACAGCAGTTAGCTTCATCAGTGGCATCTACACAGTCTCTCTCTCCGTCACAGAGGAAGCTTTCTGGGATGCAGCGAGTTTTATTATCACACTGATGTCTGCAGTCGTGTGATCGAGTGAAACAGTCCAGTTCATCAGAGCGGTCCTGACACTGAGGGGTGCCATCACACACCTGCTTTTTGTCAATGCACATCCTCCTATGAGCACAGCGGAACTGATCTAGGAGGAAACATTGGTTTAATATTGCCACTAGGTTAAATATAACAAGTACGAAGACTATATTAAAAAAGTAAAATCCCTAAGAGTTTGAAGAAAACTTTACCTGCATTACAGCGGTTTGGACAGCCACGCTCATCAGACCCATCCTTACAGTCTATCTCTCCATCACACACATGATCGCGCAGGACACACTCACGCCCATCATTACATGGTTTAGAGCCAACACGACACTTCAGTGGCACTTTTTTTGAGGTTCTGGCTGACAAGTAACAAGCCATCTCATCAGAGCCATCCAAGCAGTGAGATTGACCGTCACACACCAGATTTCCATCAACACACTTCCTCCTGTCCTTACACAGGAAGTCACCTGGCACAATAATACAGATGTCAGCGTTTTGTGTCAGTAGCTCTTTGAAATAAGACTTGTTGAAGATAAAGCAAAGATTTACCAGAATTAGAACAAGCGTGGACACACGAAACTTCATCAGAACCATCCGGACAATCGAGTTTCCCGTCACAGAGCCGAGTCTGGGAAATGCAGAGCGATGTTCCAGGACACAACATTGAAGGATTTTTACAGACTGGAGGTGAAGGCTGCACATTTGAGCGCCCTTTGTTTAGTGTGACCAAATTTATATCCACTCTTTTAATCTCAGCTGGAAAAATGAGCAGAACGCGCATTTATTAAAAATTAGAACCACAACATGCTAGGCAGTTACTTATTCCACATGCAAATAGCTTACTCAAGTATATCAGTGGTCAATATGCACATTTTTCACTATGCACTAATTAGTGCCTTGTGTTGGTGTTTAAGCAAAGATGTGTACAAAAAAAATGTAAATAATAATAAAAATAATAATAATAATAATAAAAAATTTGAAACATTTACCAACTATTTAGGATGTAGGAGGATTAGCATTTCCAAATTCTAAATATTCAAACAGTAGGAGAGAAGTATATGTATGAGCTACAATTGAATTGACATGGGCAGTCATGTCATGACAACATAGCAGATGTAGTTACTCCAAATTCCATTCATACTATAGACACAATGGTCGAGAAGTACATTCAAACATAGTACCGGATTCATCTTGACAGTGCCATCTTTCTTTGTGTGTCACTGTGTCTACGTGCTCAAAAAATCATTTATTATCGGGAGTTTAAACTGACTACTGCTTTAAAGGATGGAAATGCTTGGTTTGTTTTTGCCACAGTAATTGAGGCACAAGCTGTAAAGGCTCCACCCTTTTCTGGAAAGAGGGTTGGAAGCAGCAGCTTACACATTGGCTGTTTCCTCAATATGCGTTCTTCAGCATTCTTGTGTAACGTCATCATTAACTGCCAAAGTTCAGTTCCAAAACTCAAAACCGCAAGAACAGAGGATGCATGAAATTTCCCGGATGTGTTCTTGATAGAGGATTCATCGATGCAGACTTGGGTGCAAAACTCACTCAAAGTCACAGAAGAGATGGGGAAAGTAAACATTAACATGAAAAATTTTATAAAGGCATAAACACATTAAGGGGGTTTATTTGCTGAAATTTGTATTAAAGTCTGCTTTCATTTGTATTGTACAAAGTATATTTGTGCATGTTATACATTTTGAAAAGGGAAATAAAATGATAAATTGTTGTATAAATGCTGTAAATGTTTAAATTTTCCGTTAAAATCGCGTGAAGGTCATGTGACCTTCAGGAAGAACACAGCATCTCATTTCTCAGAGGACGCGTTCTGTGTTCTTGCAGTCTCCCGAGTTCGTTCTTCCGAGGTAAACTGGCAAGAACGGCCTCCATGAGAACACCAATGTGTTCTCTGTGTTCTTGGAATTGAGAAACAGGCAAAATAAAAACACCTGGGAGTTAAATTACATATTTTATAAAACTCATAAGACTGCTTTATAGGAATATGAGCATAAAAGGCTTTTCTTTAAAAAGGTATGCCTGTAATCAAGTCAATACTACCAATTAATGCTGGGACACACCAAGCCAATGATCGGACGTTGGGCTTTGTTGGGCCGATGGTCATTGTCGATCCGGCTAGTCACCCCTCGTCGGGTTAATTGTGGAGCTCGTTGACCCAATTCAGCATGTAGAATTATCATCGGCTGAAGAGCACTCTCTTATTGGTTATTAACCAACGAATCAGAGTGTGAGAACAAAAACTAAACGACTACATTTCTCAAATAGCTACGTAGACATTTCTCAAATATTTCTCAAATATTTGCAAAGGATATGGAATATTAGCTTATCGGACATTTGCACAAGTAAATCACTTTTGTGGGGAGTAACAAATACTGTGAGATAATGGTTGAATGAGAAAACTGATTACTGCCACATGGGGGTGTGGAAAGACAAAAGCCGTTGACGCAGACACAGAACATGCTCTCGAATCAGTCCAGAGAGACCAGACGTAAGAGGTGACAACACAGTTGGTTTTTGTCAGTGTTAGTTGTTTGGCATTGACATGGTGTGTACCG
>CAIGQW010005633.1:134449-144825 GCA_903798125.1 Danio choprae | reverse complement strand
AAGAAAATGGACAAATACTGACAAACAAAACAAAAACCAAAAAAGCAAAGCAAACAAAAAAAACAAAAAAACATTTTTACAGTTTATTATTGTAATTAAGTTTATGGCTCCCTAACCATCGGAAAGGAGGTGGAGAATCTACAAACATGTTAACACTATTAAATGAACCAAAAACAAACGTGCTGCATCAGCCCCTCTGGGAAGACTTTAGCCTTTCACTCTTTTTATCCTCCTTGCACCTCATACACGCTCTGGGCCACACCCTTGCAACAGTTTTGTTCGTTCATTTGTTTTTGCTTGGTTTGATTACTTTAGTTTAGTTTTATTCCTATACTAAATCATTTTTTTTAATAATATGACATACTCCAGGTTGAATAAATATGATCAGAATCAAAAAAATAAAAATTCATTAATCTAATTTTTAAAAGTGTATAATCAGGCCAAGAGCATTTATAAACTTTCAGTTATACAGGATTCAACCAACTCATTAAAAAGCTAAAAAAAAAAAAGGGGTGAACTGTCAAAGCATACCTGGTTTTGCACACATGTGCAAACATGAGGTCTCATCAGATCCATCTGGACAGTCTCTCTTCCCATCACAACGCTGAGATCGGCTGATACACACCGTTGATCCAGGACAAAATACTAGAGGACTTTTGCAAGTCACCTCAGTAGGATGCACATCTTTGGCCACAATCTCTGAAATGCATACAAAATCAAACAAATAACCACACAGTCAAATCATATGCATTTAAACCCAGAAGAACATTACAAACCTTGTTGGACTTCTCTAAGAGCAACAGACAAGCTAACAACCCCGTTCTCCACCGCCACTCCTGAAACACGAGCACCATCTTTGCGATTCCAAATTGTCAAAATGTTGTTAAACAAAGCCACCATGTAGGGCTCATAAGCAGCCATGATGAAGCCAGGAATGACCCATTCTTTAGAAGCAGAGTACTTCCTCATCTTCAGTATACTGAAAATCTGCAAGTCTATAGCAAACAAATCAAACATTCAGCTGAAAAACAGAAACTGAGCATTCAGAAAGGAAAAGGGCACTCACAAGTCTCTGTGTTCCAAAGGAAACTGTTCCCTTTTCTGTCAAATGCAATCTGGTCGACTGTGTTCTCCTCAAAGGTGTTAACTGCTTCAGCATTTCCACCAATCAGACCCAGCTTCATTCTCATGATCTGCTGTCCCTCGAGCCAGTACAGATTTCCTCTCTGCCAGTCCACAAACAGGTCTTGGATTGCAGATCTGGCTTGATATAACTGTCTGGAAATGCTTTGGTCAAGTGGGCCAATGGTGGAAACGCCAATGGAAAGTTCGTCGCAGGCCAACCAATACAAATTTCCATTCCTCTGGTCAACTCTGATGATGCACGCTAATTGAAAAGACAAAACAAATGAGAATTTGAATTGTTTACACAGAATCATCATGCAAACTCAAAGCTACTGTTCAGTATATACAGCGGAGGTCAAAACTTGAGAAAATTCTTAAATTGGAAGATTACTAACTTAAAACTCATGCAAATAGAAAAAACCCCCAGCAAATTTTGAAAACATCTTCATCGGTTTGACAGCACATGTCTTCACTACTCAAACATAAATAGAAAACATGCTGCAAATCCTCAACTCATTTTGAAAAAAAACAACAACAACAAAAAATTAATTAACTGCGCTTGGCAGGAATAGGAATCTGACTTTGTTTTAATTAATTAATTGCAAATTTATTTTCATTAACCTATAAATTATATTTAGTTGAGGATATTGAGTTAATCCGTGTTTTAGGTATATTACGGTAGGGGAAGCCCTAACAAATGTCCTGAGTGAGGAACATGACATTACCTGTTAGGGGAGTGAAATCTGAAAAAGTGAAAGTAAGATCGCAGGTACAAATAAATTATACAACCTTCCATTGCTTAATATACATGCGTGTCTGTTTATGTGCACGTAGTATGTGTGTGTGAGAAGGCACAAGTGTGTGTATGTATGTACGGTGTTTGTGTATTCACTGATGGTCAAGATAACTCCAAGTACACAATCAGTGATTGACTAATCAGAAAAAAGAATCAGACAAGTGTGTAATATTATCAACACAAGGGATAATAAACACAAGCAGTCACAAACAGATACATCACAAGACAGTGGAAGAGATCATGTGCGTGCATGTAAACGACACAGCCATTGACTGTAAATGAGGCGATGTTAAACTGACAAAACATGTTTTGCTTGTTGCCAGAGCAACCAAGGTAGAAGCTGTAAAGACTCCATCACCTTCTGGAAGCAGCATCCCACTCCCATTTAAATTCTAGATGAACCAGAAATTGCAGCAAACTTTAATTCCAGTATTATGATGCATTTCCTCTACTCTTCATTTGTGCACTTTTCCTCTAATCTTTCACTCGCTGCAAACATTTAGAGGGGTGTGGCTAAGCAAATTCACCCAAACAGTCAGAGCTGTCAGATTTTGATTAAAGATAACCATAAAAAAGGGTTTTGAGTAGATTAAGGCTGAAACTACGTCACAACTATGACCTATTATAAAAATGTATTGTAAAAGCATAATAGGAGCTTTAAAGGTAAAATGGACACAACATACCAGGTTTTAACGTCAGAATGTATTCTGACAAGTCCTTGGAGTGCGTGTTAGTCTTTACGTGGCCAGTCCCATTAGACCAAACCACCCATCCTTGCTGCCAGTACATGTCAAAGGACTGAATGTCTTCATTGGATGTAAAGAGTTCAGTTTTCACAGGAGTCTTCCCTGCAAACTCCAAACTGTATACGGCCGTGGACGTTGCATAAGCAACCTTAAAATCTGAAAATAATAATAATAAAATAAATAATTTAATTGAAACGGATAACTAAAATACAAAAAAAAAATCCCCAAATAAGCAACACACTTTCACAAGATCCATAAGGCATGGGCAATGCTCCCTCAGGACACAGACAGGTGAATCCAGTGTCACTTTTCTTAGTAGGCAAACACAGCTGGCAGCCTGAGCCTTTACACGCTGAAAAACCTACATGAAGAAAACATGATTTAGTTTAAGCTTGAAGCCAATGGTAGGGTGTCATCACTGTCAATGTGGATAGAGCAGGCCACGCGCCAGGATGTCATAACTGAGGGGGCATTTTAATCCCATATGAGAGGTTGATCCGCAGCAAATCCACTTACGCACTATATACCTATTTCTTTTATAACACTGTAAACCTGACTTCGCAGGTTGATCATCTTTAAACTCAAAAGGCATTTTTTAAGTGTCCTAACTTGAGACTGCTGCATAATGGGATGTTTCTCTTCACAAGTGTAAAAGCGTGCTTTAGCGATGTCAAAATGAAAGCAAACATTCCAAAGGGTTCTGCTTTGTCAATTTTATATCTTATTTTAATAATATTAAATATAATAAATTATAATATTAATTATAGTGTAGCCTACTGTGGGACTGTGCAGTGTCTAACTGAACATTTTACTAGGCTACTCTAATATTAATCCCCAACTTAAAAACAAATGTAAAAATGACAGGCAGGTGCATCTCTGCTAAAATTAATTTAACACAAATTTCTTTTGCGCTTTTTTTCCTATAGTGCTCAAGAGAGCTGTATTTAAAGAATTAGTTAACAAAAACATGAAATGAATTAGGCTGCTCTCCTTCATGTCATCCACTAGTCCAGTTTTCTCCCATGTGAGTTTAGAGTGCGCCTTCAGTTGAGTAAACTAACCCTTTATGAAAACTGAGGGGGCACAAATTCTTTCTGCCCATTCTTTTTTGCCCACCCATAGCGGCGGGCCTGGGATAGAGGAATGAACTCACCTTGGGGTTGCTGAAGTGGATGGTAGATGGTCAGAAGAGGAAGATACGCTTTTAAGATGAATCCATTTTGTTTAGCAGCAGGCTGATTTTGAGGAGCTTGCCAGAGCCGTTTGTCATCGGCCCAGTAAAACCAGCCATTAAACACAGCTAGCGCTTGAGCAGGACTTCCTTGAAACACATCCCAAAAGGTGTGCCGCCCAGTGCCATCTGTCTTGATGCTCTCAACTGACTGGAATGACCATTGAAAGACCATATAAATGCATTGAATATATATGACAAATATTCTAGATAGTCTACACAGTCTAATTTCTTTGGTAACTGTTAAAAATTACATTTCATATAAATTCAGTTAATATTTTATGTCTAGTAACAAATGTAGATTTAGTTTTATGGTATTTAGTATACAAAAATGAGAAATTACTAATTAATTAATCAGTTAACCACACATGAATTAATGGAAGATATTGATGACATTTTGCCAACACTGTATAAGACTGTTTAACATTGGTTGAAATGGATTCTCTTTATTACGGTTGTCAAAAGTATAGACTTTGGTCGAACAATCGATGCTCAAACAATATATTGTTCAGCCCTAGTACCAATTGATACCAAAAATAAAAACGTCCATTTCCTGCTAACATGAGTGTTTACATTCTCAACTGATATGCCTGTGACATTGACTCTGAAGGTCAATGCTTCATCATTCTTCAAGCGCAAACACAGATGCACCAAAATTTCAGTATTGATTGGCACCAAAGTCGATTCTTTTGACAATCCTATCCTCTACCATCTACTTCAATTTATTGTTCATTTTTCTTTTATTTAATACATTTATTTTTTTTTAGCTATTTGTGCATTGTCTACTTCTGCAAGTTAAACTGGTTGGCAAAATAAAGAAAAACTAATGTAATGTGGCTCCTCCAAATGCAACGCACCATTTTGTAAACACTGATCCAGTAAAGCCGTCGTGCCGAGACATCTAGCGTAAGACTTCTCGGTAGCTGTGCAGTAACGAAAACCAGCGTTTTCCGATTCATTCCATCCATATCAGCCCTCTCAATGGTCATCTCTCCATTCGCTCCTTTATTCATCCAAAACATAAAACTACATAGAGGGATAAAAGCCAGATATAACTGTGCTTCTTATGTATTAAAAAAAAAAAAAAAAAAAAAAAAAAAAAAAGCAGTTTTTACCCTTCAATTGGACTGAGGACCAGATCACTTGGGTCCACTTCTTTGGACATGACCATGCCTATAGCGCTGCCATCAGCTGCACCAGTGTAGATGGTTTTCTGGTTAACACTCGTCCAGTACACCTGACCAGTGAGCCAGTCGATCGCTAGACTCTTCACACCCAATTGGCCTGATGAGCGGAGAATGAAAATTTAGAACTATTTGAAGATAGATTTTTAAAGGCAAGACACTGCGTAGGTAAAAATTAACTAATAGTTTGCGCCATACTTCCACAATGGACAGATTACGACAGATTTGCATTTAAATTGAGAGTGTACTCTGTATATTTATAATTATGACAACAACAACTATTATTATATTCTGAAATTTATGTGTAGAATAAAATGTGCATGTGCAATCATGCAAATTATGTACAAACAAATCAGTCAATAATATTCTATATCTATATATAACAACCAAATTATAATTTGAAACAAATGAATTGAATTATTAAATGTGTATTGTAAAATGAGTTAATAAAAAAAAATAAAATAAATAAAAATAATAATAATAATAATAATAATAATAATTGTTAAAAGTAAAACTTATTCATATACAACTACTAAAAATAAAACTATTACTTATAACAACAATAGATGATTATTATATGTTTTTTTTGCATTGTGTCATAGTATTTATGCACCAATTTATCAGCAATCCCTTACTCAACTAACCCGAATAAAGAACTGTGCTCTTCCGGTTATACATCTTGAAGATGTCTCCATTTCCGTCAGCCCAGTAAATGAGGTTCCTTTGGATATCAGAGGTCATGGCTACAGGATCTGTCTCAGTTGTAAAGAGCGGCTCAAACACTCTGGTCTTCACATTCACTAACCCAACGAGACCCTTCCTGGTGGTCAAAATCTTCATCACAGGCCCTTATAGAAACAATTTTGACATTAGTGTTTTTGTATATGCTTGCTGTTAATCTGAGAACAGACTGCGTTATTTACCTTGGGCTTCACAAGAGCCATTGCCAAGAGGTTTGAAACCACTCGTGCACTGACACCGATAAGACCCTGGTGTATTTGAGCACAAGTGCATACAGGGACCAACAGACTGGACACACTCATTGACATCTGCAACATCGTAATGACATCGTCATTAACCCAAAGTGAACAATAAAAATTTCTGGGTTTAAATGGTTTACATCTTGTAATTTGGATATAAATTAATAGTAAAAATGTGTGTTTCTGGCATCAGCATAAATGGAAATTGCATTGTTTACATTTATTTTTTTTTATAAATAACACTTCAATAACAGGTTTATAATCATAAAGACAATAAAAGTCAATTCATAAAAACAGTTGAAAATCTACTTTTGATTTAAAAATGTTTTTTAAAGGACTCACATTCACAAATAATTCAAACTAATTCATGGTTGAAAAAAATATTAATGATTAACAGTGGATCAACATGCATACTGCACAGCATTTTCATTAGAAAAATAATTTAATTATTATTAGCAGCTATTCTAGAAGCCATTGCAAATACAAGACTGTCTGACTTTACTGTTCACTGATGATTCTCTTTTTAGATTCAGCAAAGTTCATCATAATTGTATATTAATTAATTCAAATGTATTTATTTCAGGGAGTTAAAGAGCACAACATAAGGGACCAAAACAATTTCCATATTCTTCAAGTGAGACTTCATACAAAAAGGACAGATGAATTTGGGTCTGGCAATGTAGAGCTATCTTACTCCTAATCATAATTATTTTAAAAAGAAACATTGGCCTGTAGCTCTTCTGACTAGTTTTAATTGACATTTTATGCATGTTTTTGATGGATGAATGATGTTAAATGTTATTTGATAAACCCATGTGAGCTTTGATCTGCTTAATCTGGTAAAATCTGCTTTACTGGTAAAATAAAGTCGCCCCTGCCGCCACTGCCACTAGAATGGTAAAGTCATTATACATATAACATGCTTACAGGCACAAACGCTAATACTGTACCTTCACAATCACGTCCATTTGCAGAAAGAGTCATTCCAGCAGGACAGGAACACAAAGCTCCCCAAAACTGGTCAGTGCAAAAATGGCTACAGCCAGCATTTCCATTAAGACAACTTTTACCTAGATGACAAGAAAAGTCAAACACTTTACATAGAAAAATTGTTCTTAAGTGCATTGTCCTAATGTTCTAAAGTAAATATTTAAGCATAACCATTAATTTTCAAAGTAGGGCTGCACAATATTGGGGAAAAATTGACTTGGCAAAATGTTATTTTTCTGCGATATATATTTCAATAGAGGATCATTTTCCCAGATTAAAAAAATGGTAATTCCTCATTTTAAATAGATTAGGACTTTTATACGGAAGTTTATCTGCATAAAATATAATAAACCAAATTGATAAATACAGTAGAGCAAAGATACAAATGAAAAATGTTTTCTTAGCAGTATTCAGGTAAACAAATTAAGTAAATGAAATGTAAGATAACTTAGTATAGTTTTCATTTATTGTATATATACACACACAAATAAAATTATAAAATTAAAAACATAATTTCCTCTGCCTGAATGCTTTAAACTGGCTTGAAAATGAATCACAGGCTATTAAACTCTGCTGGTCTATGGTTAAACTCTGCAATGTCTCCACAAATCATGTGTGTTTTTACAGTGGCGTCAACTATAATCCCGATTCAACATTGCCGATCTTGCGATGGAACTATCGTGGATGTACACATTACCATATAGATGCTGGAACGATATATTGTGCAGCCCTTATTTTAGTATTTTGTGATTCACAAGTGTTTTCCATTTATTTATAGTCGTGAATTGCATTATGGGACCTTTGATCTCTGCTTTTCTGATCTTGACTTTTGATGTTGAATTCAACTCTACAGTTTAACTTTTATTGACATTTTGAAATAATATAACGTATATGAAAAAAATATAGATAAAAATGTACTAGTGGTTTATTACAGGGTTTTTGTACCATAATATCCAACACCAAGTCAGACAATATATGACTTTAAACTATTAAAAATGTCAATAAAAGTAACTTTTTTGAACTTGTCAAGGTTAAAAGTTGTTGGAAGAAAGATCAAAGTCGCAAAATGCAATTCAAAGCATAAATAAACGGGGAAAAAACAAAACAAATGAACCACAAAATATGGAAAACTAATCATTTACAGATATTTTTTTACAGTAGTTCAAAGTCAAGCATACTGTACAAGTAAACATGCAACATCAAGGGTCTTTATGTACCACAAGTAAGAGGTTCATCTCTGCTATCCGAGCACTGAGCAACTCCATCACACCTTTCTCTCTGTGTTAAACACGATCCATCAGGACAGCGGATGGCCATCTTCCCACAGGAACCTAGAAAAACCCAGGCACTGATCATTGAAGGGATAGTTCACTTAAAAACTAAAATCCTGCCATCATTTACTCCCTAGAAGTATAACACTAAGAGAGATTAATAGAACTAGTAGTATTATTAATAATATTGCTATTATTAATCAAATAGAATTTTTCAGTCATGCTACAAACATCTGTTCAATGCCTGTAGGTAAGGTAACCACATAGTATAAGCTGAATAACTGATGATATGCTGTTGAATTATTAGAAAATAATGCCCACGGTGGTGATATGGTCACAAAGCAAAGTACATTATTAATTTTTAATAAGAAAGAAAAAATAAAATTGAATAGTTACTAAGTTATCATTAATAAATCTCACATTTGATTTTAAATATACAGTAGTCAACATTTGAAAGAGATCAAAAAAGTTCATGAAAGAGGTAAACAAGACACAGACACTAACTTAGATGAAAGATTTTGATCCACTTCAAATGTTGACTATAATGTAGATCTTCATTTGTGTTCTGAAGATGAATATAACTTGTGTGGTAAAATGTTGACAACTCAATTCAAAGTAATGACATTCACACACAGCGTAATGAGAGTCTAACCAGTCTAGATTGTCTCTCACCACAGTTTTCTTCATCAGAATCATCACCGCAGTCATTGGCATCGTTGCAGAGAAGCTCCTGTGGGATGCAGATGTTGTTCCTGCACTTCCAGTCACTCGAAAGACACCCAAAACGCCAGCTGCAATCCCACTCATCTGAACCATCGGGACAATGGGTCATCCCGTCACAAACACCAGACCCGATCACACAGCCGGACCCATCCAAACACTCAAAATCTCCGGGCTGACACACTGTGGGCATATAATTGTTTCTCAATCCATGGAGTAAACCATATCACACTTTATTATACACTAATATTAATATTTTGATCTGAATTATTTTTGTTGACATTAATTCTTTAATACACACAACATTCCATCTCATCAGATCCATCCTGGCAGTCGCTGGCTCCATCACAGCGCCATCTGTGGGAAACACACGCTCCGTCATCACACTGCCACTGATTCCTGCTGCAGCCGCCATCAACACCTGAGAGCACAGGCACAGCTGAAAAATACATGCAAGATCCATTATTTTAACATACATAAATCATTTACGACTATTTATTTCATACATTGTTTTTTTTTAATAGGTGAAATAAAGTAAACTTCTCATTATAAGAGTTTTTATTTAAATAACATTGAAAATTAAATGTATATTCTTCTAATTAAAAGCTGACTTTTCAGTAGGCTATCATTACTTCAGTCCTCTGTCTCACGACGAGCCTTCAGAAACCACATTAACATGATATGAAGCTTTAGAAACATTATGACCAATGTTGAAAAGTCGAAATATGTTTTGTCCACTGACCTATAATACAGAATTAAATTATATATAAATCAGTGGTTCGTCGCGTTTCAAGATGTGGCCTTGTGACACCTATCGTTCTCCTTTTACTTAGCCTTTTACTTTAAGAATCGGAAGACTATTACAAAAATATCTTTAAAGCAAACTATGGCTCTAAAAAAGTCGCGAGGGAAAAAAATAGTTACCTGAGAGTAAAGCAAACACTGTGGTGCAGCAGAAAAAGCGCTGCAGATCCATCACAAACAAACACACCTGAGAGACCCACGCGCGTGTGCGCGCCAATCACCAGCCTATATATAAGATTCTGCGCGAGGCGTGCTCAATCATGACGTCGTCATGTGGCAAAAAGATATTTTTTCATTGCATCAACGTGGTTTGTATCTAAAAGAGTAGGGCTAGCTTATATAAATATAAGTATATATATATTTTAAGTCAAAAGTTTGGAATGATTAAGTTAGTTTAATAAACCAGTTTTGTTTTGCACAGTATTACAAATACATTGCAAATGTAACTATAACTATTATTATATATTGTGTCATACAATCATATAATAATAATAATAATAATAATAATAATAATAATAATAATAATAAT
>CAIGQW010005633.1:121757-134049 GCA_903798125.1 Danio choprae | reverse complement strand
TCTGCTGATTTTATAATAATAATATTAATAATAATAATAATAATAATAATAATAATAATAATAATAATTATTATTATTATTTAATTCATTTTCTTTTCGGCTTAGTCCCTTTATTAATCTGGGGTCGCCACAGCGGAATGAACCGGCAACTTATCCAGCATATGTTTTATGCAGCAGATGCCCTTGCGGCTGCAACCCATCACTGGGAAACATCCATACACACTCATTCACTACGGACAATTTATTAATTCATTCATTTTCATTTCGGCTTAGTCCCTTTATTAATCTGGGGACGCCACAGCGGAATGAACCGCCAACTTATCCAGCATATGTTTTATGCAGCGGATGCCCTTCCAGCTGCAACCCATCACTGGGAAACATCCACACACTCTCATTCACACACATACACTATGGACAATTTAGCTTACCCAATTCACCTATACCGCATGTCTTTGGACTGTGGGGGAAACCGGAGCACCCAGAGGAAACCCATGCGATTACGGGGAGAACATGCAAACTCCACACAGAAATGCCAACTGACCCAGCCGAGGCTCGAACCAGCGGCCTTCTTGCTGTGAGGCGATCGTGCTACCCACTGCGCCACCGTGATGCCCATTATTATTTCATATATCTCATATCAACATCAACAAATCAAACTTTTGATTTGTCTGTATGTACATAATACTGTGCAGATGTTACATATGTTGCCTAACCCATATCTCTACTGCATAAAATAGCTTAGAATAAAATAAAAGAATGAAACAATAACCCCAAGCTATACAACTTCATTTGCTGGCACTGCTCTTGACGAGGAAAAACTGAATACTAACTCGTTGCACATTTAGGAATGTTCTGTAACTCAAACCTTTGGGCATAATACTAATATGCATTAAAAACGCAGGCTTATTTAGTATTTTTTCTTGGTCTTTTAAAGCATATTGTATTTAAGAATGTATTAAATGTATTATTGCAACTTGCATAGTTTACATGCATAACTGTAAATAAACACAAAAATACAATCCTCACATTGTTCTCATCAAGAACTGAAATTATAGTCCATTATCTGTCAACAATAAAGCAATATACTTCGAGAAGTTGTACCTTGTTTAAATACTCTTTAATATGCTGTTTTATCATTTATTTATGTAACTTATTTAGTCTATTTTCTCTTATTTTGTTCCTCTTTTCTTTTCGATTGATAACCAACTTTTACAGCAGCTTTTGTCCACTGTAAGAAAATCTGATTATAAGTTTTTGGTTTTCTTTAATGTTAGAATTGCAGTGGAAAATTGACAAAAACAAGTAGCAACAATACAATAATAGACAATGGCGACATCTGGTGACATGAACTGGCGATGCTTCATGTTATTAAAAGAAATCTGTGATGTGGGCTTTGTGTTTCACCATCAAATACACATACATCACAATTCACACTAACTCACCTTCGTCTAAAACAAATTCTGACATAATTGATCGCTATTATGTCTTTCATAACCTTTCTGATGTAAGTTATATATTTCCCATCCCTCCAATTTACAAAAAATTCTAAATCCTGTTGAAAAGACTGGTATTTTAATTTTTTTTTAATTGGCTCGTGTTTTATTGCTGCAAAGGATCGCACGTGGCCATCATCACAAGCGTATGAAACGTTTTAGCCTTATTTTTAGCGAGCTTGAATGGCGGATGAACACACACCTCACAATCTCATAGTAATGTTATTTAGAGGCGGTTTCTCCACCCATTTCAGTGAGACTCTATTATGAAGTCGATAGATGGACAGGCGCATCGACAAACCACTGCCTCCTTCCACAACCTAAACATCGCTGATTAGAAGACACAACCTGATTAGCCAATAAAAATCGACCCTAGTTTGCATATTCAATTTTGATCAAGAGTGACGTTTTCATTATCCTATCGATGAAGAGTAAATCCATGACTGGCTGTCGGATTGTCCAATGGAAGTCTGAAAGGCGGAGCTTATGCAGAGCGCGGATCGCGTTGCGTGCAATAAGATTAGGTTGCGCGCGTTGGAGGCCGTCGTCTGCTGCTGTAATTCGGTTATAGTGGGAAGGAAAATATTGTTTTAAATCGACTTTTACCCACTCGCGAATAATCAGTTTCGCTCGGATTTTACAACACCACTTTATTACGGAGAACGCTTCTCGCTGGAAGGGTGAGTTGGATGGGCAAACGAGAAGACAACGGCTCGCAAACCCCCTTTGAAAGCTGTTTATTTTTCTGTCAAAGAAAGTAGCGCAGGCTGCTAGCGGTTTACACAAAATCAATGGTCACACAAACTCGCATCAGGAGGCAAATTTCGACTTCTCGCTTTTGCATAGACGACTTTCTAACCTTTGTAAGTGTATAACGCAGAGGTTAACCTAAATGTATTGATCATTGGGTTTGTTATATTGTAGGTAGACCGGGACAGTGAGTCGATTAGCGGCCCATGCAGCCTTAACGAGCCCGTGAGACACCATCAAATCACCGAAGAAGGTAAACAATGCGTTTACAAATCAATTAGCCATCATTTTTAACATGCCTATGGTTGGTTTGGCATGATTTCTAAGTATGGTTAGAATTGTTCTAGTAGATGCATAGTGATGGTGTTTGTTTTGCACATTTAGTTTCTGAAATGCATGTTATTGGTGTAGCGTTCGTATATAAATGCATGTTCAAGAACATTGACACAAACATTCGCACCTGGCTCATTGGCCTCAGTATTGCCCATCTCTGACTATGGCTTTATGTCAAAACGTATGTCAGGTAAAGCCTACCTAGGCAACATTATTTGGCATTAAAGTTGCAACATCGGAACGCGCCAAAACGTTAGAATCAGACATTCCATTAGGCCAGTTTTTGTTTAAAGACATTCCCTTTGAGTCTTTCATTAGCAAATGAGATGTTTGACGAGAGAAAAAAGAAAACGTTCGTGAGCACTTCCTAAAACGCGTAGTAACTTCGGGTGTTTGTTTTGATTTTAACGTCCCAAGTAAGTCCATCCTACCAAAGAACTTTTAAAACACTTTAAGCGGGTTTATTATAACCCATAAAAGATGTTATTATTTAATTAAAGACGTTAAAATACCTGTGTGATGCCACTCATTTAATATTGAGGTAAAGTTGGTTTTATATTCACACATTCGGACTTTATTCTTAATAATATAATTTCACAAAAATATTCTTTGCAAATTCTAAATAGTGTGAAATGATATTAGCAGCCGTGACTATAAAAGTACAACATTGTCCACAGTCAAATAAATAGTGCTAGTGTTGTTTTCAAGTCATACTTGCATGTGTTTTGCAGACTGAAAATTCAAAGTATCATGGTAAACAATATAGGGAGCTTGTTACAAGTTGTCACTGAATGATTGTGCGAAATATAAAGCAAAATGTACCTCAATTCAATTAATACACAAGTAAATAAAGTTAAGACAAGTACTTTAATATTTTGCCCAAAGTAAAATCACGTGTATATATATATATATATATATATATATATTATTTTATTTTTTTTTTTTTATTTATTATTATTTTTTTATTTAAATGCACTATAAGTCAATTGTACTGAAATATGCTAATATTAGACGTTCTAAAATGTTTAAAACGTTTTATTGATATGTCACTCAAAGGCTGTTATATTTGACAGTTCACTGGCTTTTTAGCTTTTTTTAATTGTGTATTTTTGATATGTACAGTCTTTTCAGTAGATATTGTATTGTTGAATGATTGCATTTCATAAAAGATATCATATTAAAAAGTTTTTGTAACATTAGTATGTAACAAATCTGTACAAACAAACAAACAAACAAACAACAACAACAACAAAAAAACAACAAACTTAAAGTCCAACTTTCAACAAACATTCCAACAGTAAATATGGGAAAGTGTGGAGTATTCTATTTGAAACTTAATAAAAGCGTCGGTAGCCAAAAAGGATTTGAATCAAACACTTAAAAATATTACTAAGCATTTCCCAAAAGTCATTTTTGTTTCGATTTGAATGTGAATTTTTGACTGAAAGTGTGTGTGGCCTTTACACTTTATGCATTTTTGCCATTCACATTTGCACAACAGCGTATTGGGAGCCTTAAAATGCAGACTTTTGCAAATGGATTTCTACCCATGTTGTTGTTATCTCTGTGTGAACTACAACTGCATGTGAATATTTGAAGACCAAAACAACAACAACAACAACAACAACTACAGGACCATACGTGCGGTGGCATAAACCATTTCTTTCCAAGTGATGTTGGCCTGCCTTGCAGCAAACTTTAATTTTGTATTTTATTTAATTGTTTTTTTACTCATTCCTTGTCTTTTCCATTATAATAAATAGCACCCAGAGTAAGGGTATTTTGTAAGCCTGACCAAAGTCGTCATCAGGATGTTTTACTTCCACTTCCTCATGTTTACAGCCTGGCAATATTCATCTTTTTTCTGCTTAGTCATAATATGTGAAGAAAAATTACTTTAAATAATAGACAAGCTTGCATTCTGTAAACTTGACGATCAGTTCAGTCACTTCCAAACCCTATTATACTGTTATTTCTGCTTTACTAATGCCATATTGGCAACTTGATGATCTTTTAAGGCTTGCTTGCCAAACACTCATCTGTCGACCATTGGTCAACATAGTCTAGTCTTAGACTAACATTAGTTACCTACACTATTGTTTAAGTTTTATGTTAAATCAATTACTATTATACTTATGATGGAGACAAAGACATAAGCAATTAAGTACAATTTAAAACTATTTCACAGTATTACTGTTTTTATTGCATTTGTAAATGAATTAACATGAACTTTAGTTTTGCCACCAAACTGGATTGTTTGGCTTTAAGACAGTACTTTCAAAAATATGATTTTCAGAACTATATTTAGTGATATTTCCAGAAATATTGGCACGACGTTAAAGGCATGCAATCTGAACTCTCAAAGTGAAAATGAATAAAAGAAAATATGATGTACATTTTAAAGGTCAATTCGAGTCAAGCTGATGTGCTTTTTGTTGTGACGGTGTCTCACATTACATTCAGTCCACAATCCACATTACATTCTTGTTTAGAAAGCCAAAATTGATTAAATGTGTTGCGTTACAATCTTGTAATGGTAATATTGTTATTATCATTAGGAAGTTAATTGTTGTAAAATATCAATACTTATTTGAATTTCTTAATTTCAGGAACATCACTACATACTAAGGATTTTTCTACTGTCTTGAAAATAATCCCCTAAAATGTGTGTAAACACAACCACAATGCATGTTTTTTTGTTTGTTAGTTGTGTAAGTCTAGCTTTTTAAATTATGGGCAAGAAATAAGAGCTTTTATGCTGTCATCAACTCTTCCTGATTTTTGCTTTTCTCCACTCAGGTAACCCCTCGCCCCCCCTTTCCTCTCCTGTTTCCTAAACGTCTCTGCCCCCTGCCCCCTCATAATCAGCCCAGAGACCCAGTTAGGAACGTTGGGTCTGTTCCTCCCCATTCTCCTAGTCTCCATCTGTCTCTCTAAATCCACCTGCCCAGACTGACCGCTCATCGGACACCCAAAAAAAAAAAAAAAACATGTCCTCCATCTTGCCTTTCACTCCGCCCGTGGTGAAGCGTCTGCTGGGCTGGAAGAAGTCTGCTAGTGGTTCGAGCGGAGCGGGAGGTGGTGGAGAGCAAAACGGCCAGGAGGAGAAGTGGTGCGAGAAGGCCGTCAAAAGCCTGGTGAAGAAGCTGAAGAAAACGGGCCAACTGGATGAGCTGGAGAAGGCCATCACCACACAGAACCGCAACACCAAGTGTGTCACCATTCCCAGGTACACCAATGCAAAAATCTGCCCGCATTCATGCTTTTAGGTCAATGTCGTCTTAAGTGTGTGAATTGGAGCAAAAATTTAAGTTGTCATTTATGGTCCCAAAAATAGTTAGGGGTGTGTGATTTGATTGTTTGAATGATTGGTTTTTTTTGGTTATGATAATATGGTAATATGGTAAGTGTTGTTTTAATGATATGCAAGCTGACAATCTTGACTCCAAAAGCATTTAATGTTTACTGAAACCTAGAATGCTATTAGAATGACCTATTCATATGAAGTAAGACATAAAAGCACAAAATTAGCTGTTTTTATTTTTATTTTTATTTTAGTAATTCCAAGATACAATATAGTTTTGCATATAACTCCTCATGAGTAAACTAAAATCGTAGAGATTTATGCAAACAATTCCATATGGGTTTCATTAAATGAAGAAATGTAATCAGTTTTACGTTAATACGAATATATGGGTCAAAGACAAAAAGGGGTTTTCAAGCATAGAAACAAACAAATTGTTTTACCAATGCAATAAACAGCAAACTCATCGATCATATTTAAATTACATATGATTAATATCCACAGGTGAAATGAATTGCAGTAGAAACCCACAAATAAATTGGTAAAACAATGCAATAAACAAGAAATTCAATGATCATATTTAAATTATAAACAATTAACATGTATATTTAACATGAATTATACTAGAAACCCACAAAAATGTAAATCAGTGTAGCTGTAGTTCATATAGCACAAATCACCAGATTTTCGTTCCTGGATGAATCTGTTTCTAAATTACTTAAAATCTTTGTGGACTGGAAGTTGCTGCAGACTTATCTCAGTATGATGTCGTATATTCAACAGAAACAGAATATGCAGTAGGGGGTGGGGTTTTATTTTTTAGCTCCTCCTCTCATTTTTCACTGACAAACTAAAAGTTGGAGGGGTGTAGCTAAGCATATATCGCCATCAAACTGATGTCATCAGAACTGTCATTGCAGAGTGGAAGCAAAGATTTCGATTTAAAAGATTACCAAAACAAACAAATTTCTCCAGTGAATTATTTATTCACTTTAAGACTAAAAATGCAACTTCACAACACAAGAACGTGTCTAAATTTCTCGCAGACTTTAAGTGTGTGAATGATTCAATTAACTCTTCACGAAGACCGTAACTTGCGTCATCCTAAATTAATCTGACTTTTTGAACGAATCATTTGAATAAATCATTCAGTCAATGAATTTATGTATCAATATGAGGTCTAAACCAGCCAAAGTAGCATCTAATAATTAAATTATCACTACTGAAAGTCTTCAAAAAGCCTTCAAAATATAGATGTCAGTATCGCACACCCCTAGCTGTGTTTTTATTTCCCCCTCTCAAGTTTGTATGATGTTAGCACAGAGTTGCAATTAAATATGACTTCTATTTGCTTTTAAATGTACTTCCCTTAAAGTGGAGTCTTCATATTATTAATTCTCATAAGTTCTATAACGGGCTTCTATTAAATTCTATTTTTTTCGAGGTAACCTTAACCATATCATTGCATGTGTTGCGTCGTAAGTGAAGGTGAAGGAATGACGTCGAGTTGCGTCTACGCTTGTGATTCTATCAGCATTACTCCCCTTTGTTTCTTTGAATGATTTCTGCTCCATCTGTCTTGACTTGAGTTAAGGTCATTCTGTACAGCTCCACATTACCTCCATTTCTAAACTCTCATATAGGCTTCTCATGCTGTATGAATGTCTGCGATATCAACCATCAGGCTGTTTTAACTCCATTTCTCATGACAAATGCTGGAATTTCAGTGCTATTTTAGGGAAACGCTGAGAGGATGATGGAGGATGGGATTTGTGGCCGAGCCACAACATATCAATAGTTTGAACCTAATATGTTACAGATACACAAGGGTTGTGTTGAAAGTCTAATACATTAAATCAGCTTTTTTTTAGGCTTTTGGTGGCATTTGAGAGAAAAGTATTGGTGCATTTGCTCTGAAATGGCCTTAAGAGATGTTAAAATGAGGCATAAAACAAAACAAGTGTCACATTTTTACTTTTAAATCTTCAGTATTAAATAAAAAGATCCAGAAGTTGTAGTTATAACCGAGGCTTAATGAATTGAATATTGTGTAAAATAATTAATAACAATAAGAAAAACACAGTCAAATGTGTATTTGCTGGGATTATTTATTGTACTCAGAAATAAAGGTGCAAGAGCTGTCACTGGGGTGGTACTTTTTCAAAGGGTATACATTTGTAACTAAAGGGTCCTTATTAATACCTCAGAGGTACATTATTAATATATTAACTCTAATTAGGGCTGCACAATACTGAAAAAATCTGACATTGCGATTTATTTTGTTTTTCTGCGATTTATATATTGCAATATGAATAAAATTCCACCAGATGGCTTGAATGGCTCTATTTGGAAAGAAATCGTTAATTTAGATTGATCTGTGGTGATTTTTGTAATGGTTTGAATCATGTATAAAAAAACAAAACAAATTGCAAGCAAAAAAAAATTACAATAGAGCAAAGAAAGTCAAATAAACAGTGCTTTATGGTTTTCCGGAGAGACAAACAGTATTCAGGTACAGAAATTGAGTAATTAAATGTAAAATATAAAATAACACCAGATAGTCTTCATTGTATTATAATAATTCAGTAAAACAATTCCTCATTAGTTACAAATATTGTACGTTTTTGTCCCTAAATGCTCTTGAAATGCCTTTTAAAACATTCAAATCATAAAGTTTCACTCTCTTATGGTTATAATTTGCGACAACTCAGCTAATCTGATGTATTCTCAACTGTGGTGCTGATCAACAATCATAACTAAACATTGCAAATCCTGCGACGTGTCTATTGTGGACGCACACATTGCGATATCAATGCTGAAATGATATATTGTGCAGCCCTAGTAATAATATGAAGCATTATTTCAACCATGTTGACTTTTTTTTTTTTTTTTTTTTTTTTTTTCTTTCCAAAAGTTATTTACATTTTTGTAAATTTAATGCAGAAACCAATAAAACATTACATGGTGGGAAAAATCCATATTGACAATCAGAGTTCTAAAAACTAGGTACATTAATGCCATTGTGTGTGGCAGTGCAAAGCTGCCTTTAAAACCTACAATCGGTTAAAGTGTAAGATCATTACACAAAAAAATGCTATGTTCCACACAATAGATTTGTGTTGGTACAACATGAAAAATTAAGTTAACTTATTAGTTTTTACAAATTTAAGTGGATTGAACCATAAAACAATTAGGTTGTCCCCCAAAAGCCTCAAGAATTTGTGTTTCAGCTTAAATAAAATAAATAGTTTGTACAAAGAGCAAAAGTAATAATTTTTTTTTTGGAGTGATTTTACAACACAAATGTAATCAAACGCATCAGTATTTGTAAATGTACTATGTATTATAATTTTATTTTTTTTAAAGATAAAGATTATTTAATGCTAATGTAGAGGTCTAGCATTCCTTGATGTCCAATTTAAGAGTTTTATATTGGTGTGAGTTTCCGGCATAAAGCACATAATCGCATAAAATCGGCTTTAAACATTTCCTGGGTTGTTGAGACCAATAATGCAAGCTTGTTGTAATGGCAAACCGACATTTATACTTTGTCCTGAAGAGATTGAATCCTTTTTTTTTAATCGATTTGAACATCTTAAAGCCACAGATTCTTTAATTTTAACAAATGCTCAGCTGACTACAAGCTTCCCACGAGTTAAAAAATGTTGTGCAAGGGTTCTTGTGAAAATGCTGTGTGATTTTTGGCATTATACCTTAATACTTGATCAGGTTCACTCAGCAAAACCTCTTGGACTTTACAGTTTACACTAAATACAGGTTGTATCCACCTCCCTTCAGTTAAAAGTGGTAAAAGGGAGGATTTAAATGGTGATATTTTCCTCAGCTTAAATTCAGAGTCTAGGTCAGACCTTCAGAAATTCCTCCCAAGTCACCCAGAATGCTTTGTCTTCCCTCGAAAGTGGATTTTAGGGGTGGGAAACTTTTTCTTCCCGTTTCTGTGTGTTCTGCCACTAATCTATTCTCTAACCTTGGAGGCTGGTGGGAACGGCTGGATCAGTCTTTGTGTTCACCGGTTGTCATGTTTGATAGTAACATCAAGAGACTCTCCTACTGTCCTTTCAGCCTTCCTGCAAGCCGCTCTATTCATTAAATGCCTCAAATAAGTTTGTTTAATGTCATTAATAAAAAGTGTAGAATAAATCGTAAATGAATTGAAGATTAATTTCTGTAAAGCAAAGAAACTTATGTAGAATAGATATTTATGAGATGAGCTAATGTAAATGGTTTCTTGTTTAATGTCACCTTGTTGTGATTTATTTTATTTATTTATTTTTTTTAAATTAGGGATGTTCCACCCCAAAAAATTTTATATTGTCATGTTTCTAATTTGTCTGACAATCAATTTTGCTGTAGTCAGTGTCATTCATGCATTGTGTTTTAATGCCAACTGGTCTGCATTCTCTAGTCAATCTAAAGCCAATTGCACACCTAATGAATATCACCAATTGAACACCTGATAAATTCTATTTCTGTTTTTAGCTCGTTCCTGCCAAAACCCGCATTTGTCGCAATCGAATGCAAATTCAAAATCACTTAAAGAAATAATTGCAATGATTCGATTTTTTTTTTATTTTCTCTCCCACCCCTAAAGGCAGATTTATATTTCTGAGTCGAGTGCAATTTGCACATTCACATACTTTTTGCTGTGACTGATGCCGACTCTGACACGCACCTCTCAAAAAAGTTAACTACACGTTAAGTAAGATGCAAAGTGAATCATGGAATCCAGTCATAAAAACAGATTTAACTATATAAAATCACAAAATATATTAATTTTTGGATTATTTAATCAGAAGTTGTGCTTTCTATACACAGAGCTACTTGTCTTCTGCTCTTTGTAGTGGTAGTAGTATTGGTGGTGGTAAGAGGTAGAGGTAAATGGATTGCCGTTGTCGGAAAGGATGCAGATGCATGCATCAAATTAGCAAGAAAAAAATTACTAACATGTATAATTATATAACATAGTATATATTTCACTTTTAACAATATAACTGTGTTGTAACTGTACTGACTAGTCTTTAAGTTGGAAATTGCATAACAGTCGAAATTGCATTAGTTTTTTTTTGTGGCTTTTAGACACTTGCAGGCCAGTCTTTGTGTATAAGTTATAGTTAAACCACCCTATTGTCTTGTTTAGGGATATTTATCCAGTATCCAGATCAGGCAATCTCAAACTAAATTTAGGAGGTGCAATAATGATTTGCCATTCCATTAGGTCTTTAGGAAGTCAATCTTGAAATCTTCCAAACAGATCAAGTTGTAAGCCATGCTTAATTAGTTTAAACTGTGTACATATATCCAGAACTAAATAGTATAAGCCAGCATTAAATTATAGTTGATATCTATGCTTTTTCATTACTTGTTACATTTGTTTTGTTTAAAGGGTAAACAAACCCGTATCTGTCTGGACCCGACTTCCTGTTGAAGATCTCAGCAGGCTCCGTTATCAGCCCAGGTCTTTTGTATTGAAGTGCTGATAGTGTATCTGTCGGATGCTTTCAGGGAGTGTAAGAAGAGGGTTTCTCCACGAGGACGGAGCCGACTGGCGCTGTGGGTTTTTCTAGACTATCGATTGTAACTTGAAGACTCCGTTGTCTGTCTGGCTTTCCATACAATAACTAATGTCCAGCTTTCATTGGGTTTGAGAAATGACTTTTGAATTGAGATAAAATACCCTTTTCCACATTGTTGTCTTTACATGATCTTTTCTCAGAGAAGCCTTTGGGATTTAAAGCGACAGTTCACCCAAAAATGAAAATCCCTGACATTTACTCATACTTCACTTGTTCTGAACCTGTTTGACTTTCGTTCTTCTGTTGAACACAAAAGAAGATATTCTGAAGAAAGCTGGAAACTGCTGACTTCCATAGTATTTGGATGTCAATGTTTACTAGTTTTCACCTTTCATCAAAATAACTTCTTAAAAAAAAAAACACTTCAAATAAGGTTTGAACCAGTTTTGGGTGAGTAAATAATGTGTTTTTTTATTTTATTTTTTTGCTTTTGGGTGAATCGTCTTTAACAAAAATGTCTGAGGTTGTACAAATTAATAAATGGCTGCTCCTTACCAATTACAAGTTAGTTGATCAGAAGAGACTTGTTGAATTGATTTTATAAATAACAGCAATTGTTGATTGCGCACACTGTATAAAAAATTAAAAAAATGCTTTTCCCAACACAAATCTATTAAGTTTTTAAACTATTAATTGTTTTTACAAATAAAAAAAAACCTCAGGAATTGTTGATTTAGCACTTTTCAAGTATATGAGGTTAGCGACACTCACTCTTTAAAATATTTCTAATAGCACTTAATTAGACATGTTGTTTGAGCTCACCAGCTAATGCAGTTTTTTTTAAATTATAAATTCTTTTTATATTGCATTATATATAT
>CAIGQW010005633.1:75608-121357 GCA_903798125.1 Danio choprae | reverse complement strand
AAAAAAAAAAAACATTTAAAAAACACTTGTTCGGACGCCTTCCTTGGGGGTTAAGATGTTCATTTGGCACGTGTTCAAATAACAGCCTGAAATGGGACACTCATTGACTGTTCATTTGCAGGAACCATCCTGAGATTTTACTGAGACATATGGTTTCCTTTGTGATGCTTTAGTTTTAATCCTTCCTGGCCTGTGGGCCCGTTTTTTGAAAGAGAGCCTGCAAAACCTTTTTGTTTTTTTTTAATTTTAACAATAAACGTTTGGTCTTTATTAGTTAGTCACCTGGTACTGAAAGAAAGGGATGCTTTAGAAATTCTTTTTTTTTGCTTTTATCTTAAGCCAACTGTATAATAGCTGGATTGCGGGTAGACTGTGGCCAGCAGATGGACTCTCGGTGGTTTAGTGATGATGGGGTCTCAACACACCAGGATACAAGAGTTAATACCCTCCAAAAGTGTGTCATCTGTCTGGGACACAAACATGCAGTGATGCTGGACTGGGATTCCCATTTCAGCTAGTTTTTTTTATTTTTAAATTACTGGTGAGGTCCATGATTAGAAACTTGAGGTTAGTTCTAATATTAAATGCATTTGTTTTAAAAAAAACATTTCATTTTGGGTACATGCATTGGTAAAAAAAAGTTTACTTTTGGCATTTCATTAAGATTTTCATCAGTTATCACTGATGGGATTCCTGATAATGTAATGAATTATCATTTATCATGCTTGATTGCACCTCTGTTGATATCACACAGTGATTGGCCATCTGCTCTATTGTTAGTTTGAGGGTTAATACAGAATCGGGTTTCTATTGTGAGTGAGTGTGCGTGTGTTTTAAGAGAGTATTGGGAAATGCTTCATCTGCTGGTGTTGAAACTGAAGTCCCCCATCCCCCCTAAAGCAGGTCATGTGAGTTTGTGAACTTTGTGGTTTCACTTCTTTTAATAGTTTCTCATATACATTCACTGTGCTCTTAATCTTGCTTTGTTTTTCCAACAACACTGCCTGGGATTTGAAGCTTGCTTATTTTAAAGGTCAAACTAAGACTAAAAAGAAAAAAAGAAAATTATAGCTGAAATGAGTTTAAGTCGATTATTGATATTTGTAATTGTTCGTGCTAATCTTCACTTAAGAAGTCAATCTTTTAAAGCATTAATTGCAAATGATTAAACAATCTTTAGTAAATCACAAAATTAATATGGTTCAAAATCACTTAAAATGCTTTTAGATTTTAGTGTCTTCATTTTAAATCACATGGTATTCTGCCATAACATGTTACGTTATGGTGTTCTGCCATAACATAATTATAGTTTAAAAGTACAAACACCACTTTAATGTAGGTTCCTGCAGTTAAGATTTACATTAGAATGTATATTAGAACTCTCAATGTCATTCATTGTAACAATAGTTTATACACAAACTCATATCATGCATAGGGCTGGGCCGATAAATTATATATCGAATCGCGAAAAAAATTATGTCTAACAATAAGCTCTGGACTTTTTTTTTGTTGTTTTTTTTTGTCTATTTTGATCTAAGAGTCAATCACACAGCAGAAATGTGCAACAATGGGAATCTAGAAGTGTGTTAATATTAGGAATGTACCAAATTTTTGTCCGCCAAAAATGATTAGTCATCTATAATAGGTTATGCCATATAATGGACCCTCTAATTTTTGTGACTTCAGTCAATGTTGGGATACTCTTTTAAATCTGGAGCTATTAACAACTGATATCGAAATGTATATCGTTATTGTTCAACATGGATAAGAATTAAACGAGATTGCATTTTTGCAATATCGCACAGCCCTAAACTGGCATATTTTAAACAAAGCGTAATTGAAGAAATATAAAGTCTTCATTCAAGGCTCTCAGTGCAGCCCTGAAATACTCCATCTTCTTTTTAAGTCTTTATACTTTGCCACAATCCTTTTAACAAGTAGGTTTTAGTCAGCAGGACGTTTTTAATAATTTAAACACCCATTTACACACTTTATTCTATATGACAGTGGAGCCTTCTTTGATTTATATATATTTTTTCTCAATTAGTTTGAACCAACATTAAAGTAGACAATTAGATTTAATATTGTGCTTTTTTTTATGTATAGAAAAACAGTTGAAGTAAAAAAAATAAAGGGCGAATAAAATTGTTTAAAAAAAAAAAACAACTGCTTTTATTTCAGCCAATCTAAGTCATAAGACTTTCCTCAGAAGAAAAATGGATTACTGTTTATTATATAAATAATATTATAGGAAATTTTCCCAGGTCTGTTAAACATCACTTAAAACATATGTGAAAGGATAAAAATGTCAAAATAATATTGAAAAAATGTCCTAGGTCTGTTAAACATCACTTGAAAAAGATTTGAAAGGATAAAAATTTCACAGTAAGGGATAATATTTTTGACTACAACTGTACATGTAGTTCACCTTTTGTAAACTTAATTTAACATGGATTTAATGGGTATTAATCCCATTTCTAATTTTGCCGATCTTGAAATACAAATTAAATCTGCAGACCTTTTCTGGTTTGTTGTTTACTAAATCTCCCCATCGGTCATGTTCTCTGGGTGTCATGAAATCTTAATTTCCTGAAGGAATAAAGACACGTTATACTCCGAGCAAGCTTCGCACTATATCTCGGGTGACATCGTTACATCAGGGTCGTCTCATTAACTTTTGACATCAGGTAGCGGTGAGTGTACAGGTCGAGGGTTAGTGATACAAGTAGCACTCGGATAGCTTCTCTAATGTTAATGTTCTCCTTGAGGCTTTTCTTTCTTACAGGCTCCTTTTGTCTGCTTAAGTGTTTTATTGTTGCTTGGGTTGTTCATTTTATAAATGCTGCTCTCAGAAACATTGGGGTGCCTGCTTTGAATTTCAAGCTTGATACAAACACTACACTAGTTACTTGTTTTAAAAGGGCATTAAAAGTAAACCGTTGTCAATTACTCACTCCTACCTTTAACCCACGAGTTCCTTTCTTGGCTGAATGCAAGTGAAGACTAACATGTGATGCGTTAATTAAATATACAATTTATCTAATGGTTGTAAAAGTATAAATAGCCACAAAATCAAATATTTGATTCTTCAGAAAGTTGACCATTGGACACAAAGCACAGGAAAAATAGGAAAACCTGAAATATTGACTTAATTTAATTTCTTAGTTCATATGAATTTTTAAAATTGCTTTGAGCTTGAATATTTAAAGTGTAGTCCATATGAAATCGGGAAAAATTGAGCTTCTGTGTTTGATATTCTTTGATGCCTCAAAAAGCTGAAAACGGAGACAACAAAGTTTTGTTGTTGTTGTTTTTTTTTTTTTTCAGTAGAGTAACAAATTTATCAGGTTTTAGTACAAATATATCTTATTTGTATTTCGAAAATGAACCAAAAAGTCTTGGCGGAATAGTTCATTCAAAAAGGAAAATTCTGTCATTCACTCAACAATCACTTGTTTCAAACCAGTTTGAGTTGAACACAAAAGAAGAAATTAGAAGAAAGCTAAAACCATCGACTTCCATAGTATTTGATTTTCCTACTATGGATGTCAATGGTTGCAGGTTCTTTTTTTAGCTTTTTTCAGAATATCCTTTGAGGTTTCTGTATTCTGTTGAACACAAAGGTACAGGAACAAGTTAAGGTTGCTTAAACGGGGAGTAATTTTTTTTTTGGGTGAATTGTGCCTTTAAGGCAGAATAAATTATGTCCGTTTAAAATTTTCCATGAACCATTTATTTGTGCTTGTATTACTTATATTTTAATTTAGAGATTTGACAATAATGGCCTCAAAGCACTTGGTGTGCTGGTGTGACTGTTGGGACAAAATCAAGCCAAAGGCAAGTTTGTTTGAGGAATAAAATAATATACGAGCATGGCAAGAAATGTTAAAAGTGCTTTTATAATAAAAAAAGAGCTGAAGTATATCAATGTTTTGGTATGGCACGGTATTAATTTTAAAATATCTTGTGTTAAAAATGTATTTTTTTAGTAAATTCTTTGTTTTTATATCAATGAATTATTTCTTTCTTAAAAAAAAAAAAAAAAATTATACTAGCTATGAATGGTCACTTACTAGATAGATAATTCATCCCAAAAGATCCAACGCTGATTCACTCTTACCTAGTGAATGGTTGAAAAATACTTCTGTAGCCCATAGAGCAACTGCTGAAGGACAGATAGGAAACTGAGGAAATCCAATCTTGGGGCTTTTGAAGCACACTTATGATAAGACCTGAGTCTCAAAGCCCAGGTTGCTCGTGGAGTCTGGCACGTGTTTTGTGAGTTACTGACTTTCGAGTCCCTTTTCAGAGACCGTTAAACCACAGGGGGCCCAAAACTTCATTCATCACATATCAAGTCTGTGCGAGTCCTGTTCCTGTCACATCACCATGTCTGTTTTTCATCCCATGTTTCTTTTTCAGAACTACTGAAGGTCTGTGTGCTTGTCTGATTGACTGATAGCGTTCTTTATCTAGAGTGTGATGTAGTCGAACGACAGTAGGTCATATAGGCTCTTGTCCTGTGCTGCATGCTTAAATGTTGATATCCGATGTGAAATCCAACCCCTGAATGAATCGTCTTTAATATCGTTAATTGCTCTGTTCGTCTCATAAAACACATCATGATGATCGGGGAAGAGATTATGTACTGTAACTAGAGCTGGGCGATGTAGCGTGGTATTATTTTTAGTATTTTGATGATATGCGATGTTGACACATTTGTGGCGGTAAAACTGCTCATTTTAAATAAAAAAATGTGCAGGGAATCTAATTTCAGATTAAACTGGTTTGTTTAATTATCAACAAAATTGGCACGATCCATCGTGAGACTGTTCTGTCAAAAAAAATTATCAAAAGCTTTTTGATTAACCTAACAGTTCTCAAATAACACCAATGAATTCGCTTAAGAGCTTGGCATATTGGAGGCTGTATCTCATTAACTCTTTACCATTTCTTCACCAAAGGTTTTTGACAGATGACCCAAGGTTACAGCTTTTTATTTATTTATTTTTCTGAACATTCAAAAATAGATAGATAGATGGATGAATACAAACAAAAAAAATCACTTTTGTTTTTTCAGCCGTATTGTGTATGATTATCTTACAATTATTAAAGTACTTGTATACTGTAATTACTAGGGTTCAAATCTGTAGTATTACTTAAAATCCAAGATCAATCATTTAGGCCTCATTTGGTATTGATATACATGTAGTTGTTTTAAATGATCTATTTTGTCCACTTTTTTACCACGTTTTAGATTTCTTTAAGGAGTGAGTCTGTGGGCTGGTGTTTGTATGAGCCGTATCTGGTCCTTCGATCTAATATTGTTAAATAATCTTGCACAATTTACTTGTAAAATAACTTTTTTTTTTTCTTTTCCCACATTAAAACCAATTTAGAAAATTTCATATGGTAAAGATTTAATCATGCCTGGATTTCAAACTCCTACAGCACCTGTAATGTTCAACGACGCTTGTTAACATGTATTTAGTAGATGTGTAATGAGACTCTCAAGTTACAACTCTATGCGTATCTTGATATTGAACTCCCGATACGATATCTGGATATTGTATGCTATAATATTTGTTTAATATAAATATGAATCCAGTTCAATATTAATATTATTAGTAATATTATTGTTATTTATCAAACGTGTCAAAAACAGTAGTAATATTATAATATGTAGGCTCACTGTTGGTTAAAAATATTGTGCAGACTTGTGCAGGATTGTGTACTATTAATTTGACTTTTAAATTAGTCCTGGTCCTCAATGCACAGGACAGTGAATATATCATAAACAACCATTCATAATTTTAAAGATTAATCAATTGTGCTGGACACGTATGCTTGCACTCATATAAATGGATAACTTTTATTGGTAAAATCAAACTTTTGTCATCCTCAGTTTTACGCTTGCGTTACATTTCAATGTATAAGGTAGAGTAGCTATTCATTTCATTTAGATTGGCGATACATCGGCAGATTTTTATTTAATGATTTTTCAATAATATGATGTATTATTGCACCCCTAGTGTTTACTGTTGTCCACTTGTGATCAAAAACAAAAATGTCCTTTTAATACCAAGTGTAAGTAGGCCTTTCAATTTGAGCATGAATCAAATTTGATTAGAAATGGTTGTACATCTCATGTCAAATTCTGTACATTATATCAGGAAAGCCAAGCAAATTCTGTACATTATATCAGGAAAGCCAGTTATAACACTAAAAAAGGTGAATGAACATTTCATGTAAATGATCAATCAGGGTTTCAACCATGGAATCAAATGTTCTCCTTTAATTGATAAATATTGAACTCTGACATTAAATTCCATTTTATGTACCATTACATCTGAGGTAACAACTTGCAGTTAAGCTAAATAGAGGGATGCTTTCCATTTATAAAGAAAACAACAAATATAGATATTATCCAGGCGCATTTCACTTAATCCAGTTAACAAACAGTCTGAGCTGATTCATGGAAATGTTGAACGGCCTAATTTTCATTGTGAATATATTGTGAATATTCAATATATCGCCCAGCTCTAACTGTAATTTGAAATACATTTGTCAGTTTCTCTTCGGTTTTCTCATCTCACTGTTATATGTGAATTTTCCATTAGAGTGGCTTCTTTTATTCGAGGTGGGCCGCGTTGTTCGCCGGCTGCGGGCGAAACATCTCAAATAAAAGAAATGATGCCCTTCGATTTTTCCCCTCATGGTACTTCATCTTGGTATTTTTGAATGAATCATGCCCCATGTTTATCATTTTTTTGTTTCTTTGTGTTCTTGTTTTTTCTTTTTTTGTTTGTTTTTGTTATTTTACTTTCTGTGCACAGCAATTGCTCTGAAATTTGGGGACTGAGTACACCAAATACGATAGAACAGTGGGATACCTCAGGCCTTTACAGCTACCCTGACCAAACCAGGTGAATATCCTCTCCTGACATTGTGCCACACTCACCCCACGAGCCACAGGTGGGGGATGAACGAGCACAGGGGGCTCCAGAGGCCGTCAAAGCAACATTTCTTTTGTAACGCGCTTTGTTATAGTTGATTTTAGATTTAAATCGCTTCTGTTACTGTAGAGTTTTACCTCTGAATGTTATGATAGATTTAAAGCAGATTCAAAACATGTTTTCATAATTCATACATTCACTTCACTAAAGCAAGAAGTTTAAAATGGTGGTTCTCACCTGGTTTTACTTTCAAGTAATGACCTAACAAGTTACCAAATGTATCCACAATTCATGCATCTCCTTCAAAAGTTTGGGGTCAGTACGTTCGTTGTTATTAATGTTGTTATTTATAATTCAGAAGATATTAATATTATTCAGCAAGCTTACTATTTTGTAAATGCTTTATTCATCATAGGATCATTAAAAAATGTGTTTTACTTCAAAATTTAAAGCAATACAGCTATTTGTATTGAGCAGGGTATTGCTATGAGTTCAATTGGATCATGTAATAATAAAGAAACAATTTTGGAAATAGTCCCCTAGCTTTTAAATGGTTGAGTTTTATCATTTTTTTTTATCTATTCAGCTGATCTCAGGGTTTGGCGAGAGCACTTTTAGCTTAGCTTAGCATATATCATTGAATCTGTTTAGACTATTAGCATCTCGCTTGTAAAAAAAAAAAAAAAAAAAAAAAAAAAAAAAAAAAAAAAAAAAAAAAGTTTCAATCATTTACCTATTTACCTATACGATATCAATCATTTACCTATACGCTTTTACTTTTCTGTAGTTACATTGTGTAATACTGATGGAAAAAGAAAATTAATTATACCATAATGAAAGCATAATTCCTAGCCATATTTTCCTAGCATACTTAAAATAGTAAAATTTTCATTTTCAGTTGTAGTACACAAATTAACTACAGAAGAGCTTTAAATTTTCAAAACCTTTTTTTTTTTATTTTTTTTATTTTAGGGAGCGAGAAGCTAATGGTCTAATCAGATTCAGTGATTCATGCTAAGCTAATCTAAAAGTGCCTCCGAGATCAGCTTGAATGGATTCTAAAATGGTAAAACTCATCGGTTTAATTTCAGGGCACTAGTGCACTTTACATTTTTATAAATGATTTAAAAGTAAATAAAAGTTACTTAATTTTGTTGATGTTTTGGAATATCCTATATATATTTACTACATATTTTTTTGAACACACCAATGAAGCCATCATTAGAGACTCTGGTATAGAAAGACTCCAAACTTTTGAAAAGTAGCCAGTAAATTGCCTTTCATAATTAGACGATTATGCGGTCAGAATTAAGATTTATTTCTCAAATTTGTGACTGTTAAATCAAATGTATCATTGAATTTAGAATTTAGTTTGTCTTCCTTAATGTGGACAGTCAATTCATTTTGGTCCCAGTCTACCAGTTGAGAACCAGTGCTTTAAATATTAGTAGTCTTTAATCGTAGCTAAACATTCTGATGTTTTAATCATAAGTTACCTTGCATTTGTAGTTGTTGGTCATGACTTGCTGTCTAATTTCACCATTATCCCTCTTCCCTCCATCCATGCATGTCTTTCTCTGGTCATTTGGCACGCTCCCTCTCTTTCTTCCATTTCTCTCACCCTCTCTCTGTGGACGCTCTGGTCAGATCTCTGGACGGGCGTCTGCAAGTGTCTCACCGTAAAGGTCTGCCTCATGTCATCTACTGCCGCCTGTGGCGATGGCCCGACCTGCACAGCCATCACGAGCTGCGCGCCATCGAGACCTGCGAGTATGCTTTCAACCTCAAAAAGGACGAAGTCTGCGTCAACCCCTACCACTACCAGCGGGTGGAGACACCAGGTATGGAAATTGGTGTAAAAAGTAGGGCTGAGTGTGATTATTTAAGAAAAATTTGATATGTGAAAGCATGCTAAATAATGCAATATTCAATATATGCGATACACTATTTTTATAACCAACATATGATATGCAATGGCGTGTGAAATAATCCAATCTACTAGGGCTGCACAATATATAGTTTCAGCGATATCGATATCACAATAGTCACATCGGAGGATCTGCAATGTCAAATTGAGTTGATGATTACCATAAAACAGTTCATAACTCTAATAGTGTGAAAGATGTTTATTTAGATGTGTTTTTAAGGCATCTGACTGTACAATTTCAAGCAAATTTAAACCATTTGGATACAAGAAATTATAAAGTTTGCTGCTTTAAAGATTAATTGTTTATTTATATGATGAAGACTACAGTGTTATATTCCATTTGATTATTGATTTTTTTTTTTTTTTTTTTTTTGTACCTCAGTACTGTTAGACCCCAGCGAGAAACCATTTTTCATTTTTATCTTTGTTCTATTGTTTTCATATGTGCTTTAATTCATTTTATTTTGATTAATCAATGTTAAATCATGGATTAATAGTCATCTTGTGAAGTTATGCTCATATTGCGTTTTTCTGCAATATATAATGCGACATCGCAATGTCCAATATCATGCAGCTCTACAATATACAGTATTATATAAAAAAATTAAACATGTTACAACACATACGTTTTGCATTATTTCAGAGAAAAGAAAGCATCTCTACAATATCCGATATTGAACAGCTAAATTATATTGTTGCATAAAGCTAATCAGACATTTGAACAAAGTAATGATAAAATAAACATTACCACAACTTTCAGTTTTATCAACCTGAAAACATCAAGAACAATAAGGTAAACAAAAACAAATTGGAGTTATTCGATGTGATTTTATTCTAAAGGGACAGTTCATCAAGAACTGCCATCATTTACTCGTCCTCTACTTGTTCCAAACCAGCTTGAGTTTTTTTCTTCTGTTGGAACACAAAGGAAGATATACTAAAGATGCTTTTGTATTAAATTATTCATGTATTGCAAATCATTGCGATATGCGCATTTATGATCTATTGCACAACCCCAAACCCCAGTTTTCTGAATGCTCTTTAAGGTGTCATCACATTTATCTCTGCAAAATGTTTGCAAGCAAAAAACAGACATTGCCATAGAAATTTGTAGAACTGAGTTTATTTTTTTTTGTTTGTTTTTTGATTTCTTGATTTCAAATTGGCTGCATTTACCAGTAAAGAAGTTACATATTTTGAAAGTGACTTCTGTGTGCGCTGTTCACAGTAACATTGTTGACAATGGGCCTTTTCGATGTAAAATGTCGCTGAGTCTTCGCCATTGTGACCACACCTTCACACCACGTGTCCACCAAAATAAAGGAATCCTTCTTAAAATTATTTACATTTTGCAGCCAGAGACTGTGTTTACCCAGTCAAAAGTAATCCTCTCACTACCCGGCCTCATGTTTCCACAAACTTGGGGGAACAAGCGATGACGCAATACTTTTATGTGTTGTTTACCTGACTGTAACCAGTCTAACAACAAACACTGCACGTCCCGGTGTCACTGCACGTGCAGGCAGTTTGACACTTCTGTTTACTGTTTACAGCACAGAGAATCATTCTAGCACTGGCAGCATGTATAAACGGCAGGTACTCTCATCTGTTCTTTCTCAAGATAAATTGTTACTGATACATTCTTACATTCCTCAACAGCACTTCCATTAAACTACATTGATGTAAAAAAGGTATTGGAATGGCCAGGATTTAGCTAGACTCATGATTAAAAAAATTTAAGTTAGTCCAGTCTTTATTTTTCATATTAGCATTCTAATCTGGAGATATGCAGATGTTGATGCTCTGAGACGAGGAATATGTTTGTTTGTTTTGTTTTTTTTAATGTATTTTTAGTATAAGACACCCCTCTTCCAGTTTGAATGGACAGCAGGGAATAAATTTAATTCGAGTAGATCTCAAACATTGGTTACCAGAAAAAACAACAACACAGAACTGAGTGTAAACAAAAGATCTGGTTACTTTTGCTTTTTAATGTGTGGCTTTCTGTTGAAAACCACTGTAAAAAGAAAATCTCTGGGTAAACAAGGGATGCACCGAGTTTGCCTGAAAATGAGTTGAAAAGAAGGTTAAACGCCCCACTGCATTTAGTGTGCTGGTTTTACTTTATTTCCAGCCATACTGGCTGTGGTGTGAAGCGCCTTTTACACCAGATGTCGCTCTGTGCTATGAAACTCATTCATTTCATTGTACCACGCAAATTGAAAAAAATTAATAAAAATAAATTTATTTATTTATTTTTTGCTCCGTCAACCAAAACACAAGAGCTTCTGTGGATATTTTGCATTCTTATCTATGCATGAACTGAGCATGCTCAATGAAAAAAACAAAGTCCACTGAAATAACTGGCTGACAAGGCATTTCGTTCGCTGCTTCAAATATAGCGCAACTGTGCTTCATGGCAATGCTGGTAAAATGGTGCCTCTTGATTCGTTCACTGTAAATAATGTCTTTGTTTGGTTTTTTTTTGGTTTTTTTATCTGTATAATTTTTAGTCTTATCATATTATATTTTAAATAAATATTGCAATGCATTTTCAAGAGTTTTTGAGTTTCGTCATCCAGAATTTAGTTTATTTTTACTTTTTAATATTAATTTCGGTGGATCCCTTGGAAAAAAAAACACTTTGGAGGAATGAACCCCTTAATCTTCTCTTCTGTAGTTCTTCCTCCTGTCCTCGTGCCAAGACACACGGAGATCCTGACTGAGTTGCCTCCTTTGGACGACTACACCAACTCCATACCTGAAAACACCAACTTCCCAACAGGGATTGAGCCCCCTAACAATTACATACCAGGTAGGTGCACGTTTTCTACTAAATGTGAAATGTACAGTAATGCACATTTGACATTTTTTTGGATGTTTAAGAATGACATGTTTTGTATGTATTTTTCAACTTTATCTAATGGTAGTTTGTAACAATTCAACACAAGTTGCAAATTCATATGAATCTGAATGATCGTATGTTTTTGGTACTTTCTGATCAGGCCTCAGTGACAAAGGGATGGTTCACCCAAAAAATGAAAATTCTGTCATTTATTCGCCATCCAACCTGTTTGAGATTCGTCCGTCTGTTGAACACAAAAGATATTTTGAAAAATGTTGAAAACCTGTAACCATTGACTTCCATAGTATGTTTCTTCTATTATGGAAGTCAATGGTTACCGGTTTCCAACTTCTTTAAATTTGTTTTGTGTTTAACAGAGGAAAGAAACTCCATAAAGGTTTGGAATCACTTGTGGGTGAGTAAATTTTCACTTTTGTGTGAGCCATCCCTTTATGTTTAGGTGCCTTTCTGAAAATTGGGTATGGTCTTACGAATGCAAATTTATACAGATTAGCCATTAACTCACCAAAACAAAATGGTTTTGTTTCCCCATGCAACCAGGCTGGTAGTTTCAGTTAGCTCTTATGCTCACCATGGAGTTCTCAAGATTATTTTTACACTCACAATATTTTATTTTACCTGAGGCTTGATAGTAAAGTAATAACCAATGTGTCAATTTGTGAAATTTTGACATCTGAACCTAAACGCACAACCCATCAATTCTGCTGAACATATTGGTTTTAGTGTTTCGATTGTTCCCTGGGGGCTCAGTAAATGGCATGAGTATTGTATTTCTTATGTACTTCTAAGTTTGTAACTTTTTGTTTTTGTAAATGCGTTCAGAAACTCCTCCACCGGGATACATCAGTGAGGATGGGGAGGCCAGTGACCAGCAGATGAATCAAAGTATGGACACAGGTACATTCCCACAGTGACATCGCCACATGGGAATGACAGCCACTTGTGTTTGTGTTTCAGGCAGTAAATGTGCTTTTACTGCAGTAGTGTCCTTTCTATGCTCCTCCTAGACTTTTCCTTAAATGTTCTTCTTGCATTGCATTCTTAAAGTAGTATGATGAATGTATGAGTTGGTGTTTACTGTATGCTGGAATACACTTAGGGATGTAACGGTACATGTGAAGAGTTCAAATACCTCTAAATGCCGAAAATGAATGAAATTTTCTTCTAAAATAAGCATTTTTATCAGGCTCCCTTGTGTACGTTCAGTAATGTCACTTATGGCAAAGAATAAGTTCTTTGCATGATCTTTAAAGTAAAATATCTCAACAAAAACAAAGGAGGCTGAGAAAAATTTTCATTTTTGATGAAAATTTCTGATGCCTCTTAGAGGTTTTTGCAGTTTAATTATTCATATTCATCCTGAATCATCACAGTACAGGGATCACTGTTCGGTTCGTGCACTCCAACAACAAATGCAGTCAGTCCAGATGTGCCAAGAACTGGGCGAAAAGACCACAGCAGTGTAAAAACTTAGGAGCCATTAACAAATGGTCTGAAAACAGGAGATGCAGCGCTCTAAAATGGTTCTGCCATGTTGCCGTTGTCATGCCATCTCGCTACTGTAAACCCTCCACTGCATTGGACTTGCGCTGATGTGCGCAACTACATGTACAATTTTATACTGTTTTGTTTTGAAACGCCATCTAAAAAAAGACACGATTGTATAACGGTCATGCATATCTGTCAACTGCGTTAAAAGAGCCCCTATTTTGCATTATAAAAGGTCATATTTTGGTTTTGGGGGTCTCCAACAACAGACTGATATGCGTGCAAGGTCAAAACACTTTTATTGTCTTATAATATGCATTCATTTTGACCTAATTATCCTAGCAACTCCCATATGATTCGTTCAGTGATTCATTTTTTCCCAAACCCCTCCTTGGCGCTAAGCTAATCTGCGCTGATTGGACCGATGACCCAGTATGTTGTGATTGGTCGAGTGCGTTTAGCGTGAGATGGAGCGAAATGTCCACCATGGCTATCAAGTAGCACACAGAGTATGTGAGAGCCCAATGCAGGAATGCAATAAAGCAATGCCGTTAAACCAGCATATTACTCTACTCTTAAAACTAACCCCAAGTAATAACAATGACACACATTCAGTATAAATCCACACAGTGGCAAAAGTTACTATTTTGAAAATTGACTGCGCCACGCATGTATGAACAGCTGATGGTGCCATAGCAAAGGCAAACAGCAGAGGCTCAGAAACGCATTTAGATTGGTAGAGGAAGAAGCACGATTCGTGTTTTCAACGTGGTTTTGGACGCAATATGTGAATAGCTCCATACAGATTTAAGCTGAGAGATACAGTACAAGCACTAATCTATAATAGATAAGTTATTAAAAGCCGCTCTGGGCGATTACAACTTATAACACACAATTAAACACATATTTTGCAAACTACACAAAATGAGGCAACAATTTTAATTACACTTGCATGTTATGATCCGAGGAAGAAGAAACTGGTCCATATGAACTGTAACAGTAACTTTCAAAGTCCCATACATAATAGTCTCTGCTGCTCCTTCCTTAATAGCAAACGGCCGGTGAATCTCATGTTGCAGTGTAGGTTATTGTATCAAAAATCAGAAAAATGACAGGAACAAACACGGCACACGGTTGGCTATACTTTAACCCTTTATTCCCCGCAGCTGAATCTCCATCTATCAGTGATCGTCATCTTCGTGTCATGATCAGTCCCGTGATCCCTCGCACTCCGCTAGTGTCTGAAGGGAAAGCGCATTGACATTTTACTGGAACCGGTACTATATATTTGGTGATGTACCATAGCGATGTCGACACGTTCAAGCAAGAGATCCAAACCCAACTCGATTCATTCATTCGACTCTTAGTCGAGTATTTCGTTAAAGAATCAATAGTTTTAAACACGGCGCACTTTTAGATTTAAACCTCAGCTGGATGTTTCCATTCACTTAGTGCTGTGTTACACACTGCATGGAAGGCCATTTTCAAAAACCCATAATAGGGGCTCTTTAAATAAAACCAGTCAAAAGTCAGTTGTTCGCTGCACCCACTGTTATGGATGGAGCTAACATTTTCATGAAGAGATTTCAGTTTTGAAGCTAGATTTTAAATTGAACACAATTATTGTTTTTCTGTTGTTTTAGGTGTGAGGGCTGAGCTTAACCTTAATTTTAGTCTCCAAATTATAAAGTTTTAATTTTCATTATTGTTTTTGTACTTTTGCATCACAAGAAGCTCTTCAGTTTTGTAGCTGATTGTAACAAAACGTTTCTTCTGCCTGCTTATTCCCGTTTTATCGAACTAGGATCCCAAAACCGAGGTACACCCTGAACCGTGACTTCAGTGTACTGTTACACCCCTAAATATACTGTATTATGTTTAAACTTTTGATGATCCTGAATTTTTACATGAGTAAGCACCAAAAACAAAATCAGTTAGTTTTTTTTATTGCTATTTACATTTGTTAATGTAAAAAAAAAAAGAAAAAACCTTCTCTTTGTCAGGTTCTCCTGCAGAACTGTCACCAAGCACACTTTCGCCTGTCAATCATGGCATGGGTAAGACCTAACTGCTTAACCCCTTATTTAATGCTCAAGAGGTCAATAATAACGGTTATCCACTGTGGAAATGAGTTTGTGAACCCGTTTTCTCATTGGCTTTTTTCAGACCTGCAGCCAGTGACTTACTCAGAGCCTGCATTTTGGTGCTCCATAGCTTACTATGAACTTAACCAGCGGGTCGGAGAAACATTCCACGCCTCTCAGCCTTCCCTCACCGTGGACGGCTTCACAGACCCCTCCAATTCAGAGCGTTTCTGCCTGGGCCTGCTGTCCAACGTCAACCGCAATGCCACCGTCGAGATGACCCGAAGACATATAGGTATCAAGGCCTCTCCTGCTGCCCTGCTCTTTAGCTTTCAAAGGGATGCTCAAACAGAAATGAAGGTTATCCATCTGACATTAAGGGAATTTTTCCTTCAGTTGAAGCTTTAAAGATTTTAGCTGAAACCATGGTCCTTGTTCATGTATAAAATCAAGTCATTGACTGCTATCAGATTGAAAACAAATACAGGCATAACAAAATGCATTTTGATGATACATCAAGGTCTTATGAATTTAAACAATAGGTCTGTGCAACAAAAAAAACCTGAACATTATTTACAACATTATTATCTTTAATCTACAGTCTCACCAAATGTGTGCTTAAGACAGTCGCGGACGCAGGCTTCCTGTGAGATAATGACATATACAAAGTGCTCTGAATCTGAGATGAGATTTTGAAAACGTTGTTCTTTCTTCGGAGTGTTGTGAACACACCCAAACCATTTCCTGAGGCTGTAGATTAAAGGTAATAATGTTGTCCTTTCTTGCCCAGAATACTAGTTTGGCTTCATAAGACCTCAGTGTGTTGTCAGACTGTAAACATGTGATGACAGACACATAATAAAGTGAAGTGTAATTTGGGTTTAAAGCACTGGTGTCAAACTCCGTTCTTGGAAGGCCACAGTTTAGCTTTAACCCTACTTAAACATACCTGATCAAACTGACTGAGTTATTCAGGCTTGTTCGAAACCTACAGGTATAGTAAATGTGTTTAAGCAGGTAACTGTGCAGGGCTGCGGCCCTCCAGGATCTGAGTTTGACACCCCTGGTTTAAAGGGAGAGGTCACCCACAAATGACAAATTGCTATTAAAGGGATGAAAATTAAAGTTCTGTAATTTATTCACTCTCCACTTGTTCGAAACCTGTTTGAGTTTCTTGCTCAAAAAAGAAGGTATTTTGAGGAATGTTGGAAATCAAAACGTCCATAGCACTTTTGTTTTGTCTTCTATGGATAAGTGGCTACGGCTTCCAACATTATTCAGAAGAACTCCACTTGTGTTTAACAGAAAGAAAGAAACTCCGTAAGGTTTGGAACCACTTGAGAGTGAGTAAATGGTTAATAAACTTTCATTCTTGTTTAAACTATTCCCTTCATTATTGTTTGTGTGTGTTGTTTCTTTGTGCTTTTGTAGAAAAATAAATTTGACAACCACTAGTTGGTGATGCACTAAAATATTATCAAAAATCCTGGCAACAAATGTTTTTATTACTTTAACTTATTGTAACAAGTTAAACAGGTTTCAACAATTGACATTATACAAAGCTTAACTTAATAGGTTTTGTCAGTTTTATTGATGTAAGTTCAGATGACTAGAAAAGTTCATTTGATTCAACTAAACTTTAAGGCAGCAAAAAGACATTAACATGTAACACTCAATATTAAGTGTCAAGCGTCACATTTGTCGTCTTGCTGATATTCAGGAAAAACTACCCTAAAATTACCCAATAATTACATTTTCCTACTTATTTACTCGTTAAACTTTGAATTTATTTCCTCTGTTGAACACAAAACAAGATATTTTGAAGAATGTTGGGAAAAAGCTGCCATTTACATTCATAGTAGGATCAAAATAGTATAGAGGTCAGCAATAATAATAATATTATTATTATTAATAATAATAATAACAACAAGTAATAAATTATTTATGATGCATTTTACTTAAACTCAAAGTGCTACAAGATATGCAACAACAATAAAATGCAACCTAAGCCAGATTTACAAGCTTACATAAAATCCCAGTAGCACCTCAAAAGTCAATAAAACAGTAAATAAGCAAAAAGATTACAAACTGCATAAAAATGACAGCAATAATCACAAATTAAATGCTTTACAAAAAAGATCTTAAATTCTATACAAAAAGTGACTTAAAAAGCTTCTTGAAGCAATTTAGAGAAACAGTATTCCTAATAATTGCGGGTAATGCACTCCATAATTTAGGCGCCCTGTAAGAAAATTCCCTAGCTCCCATGATTTTTAACCTATAACCTTTCCAAATTTTTCGTCACTCTGTAAATACTTTTGGTCTCAAGTAACATATTAGTTAGCTTCTTTTTTTTTTGCGCTAAGAGCATGACGTGTTTTCTAACATCAGCTCACATATCGTTACAGAAATCACGATATTGTAGTAGATGAAAAATCTCTGTTTTGGGTAAGCTTTACTTTTAATGACAAGCACCAGAGAAGGTACGTACTCAATTTATTAAATGAAAAACAAACTTTTAGGCCTAAACGTTTATTTTTCTTTTCTCCTGATGTTCATTTAATATATTGAGTGCAGCCTTGTCATTTGAAGAAATTTGGTGATTTTTCACATTAATTTTAATATATTCATATCTGATGGCTGTTTGTTTTAAATCAGGACGAGGAGTCAGGCTGTATTATATTGGTGGGGAAGTGTTTGCTGAATGTCTTAGCGATAGCGCCATCTTTGTTCAGAGCCCGAACTGTAATCAGAGGTATGGCTGGCATCCTGCAACAGTCTGTAAAATCCCCCCAGGTAAGACTTTTATATGTCACTGTAGTCTCATTCTTTGGAATATTGAGATCACGTCAGTCCTTTTATGATGTAATGAAATCTTCTTTCTTAGGCTGTAACCTGAAGATCTTCAACAACCAGGAGTTTGCGGCGCTGCTGGCTCAGTCGGTGAACCAGGGCTTCGAGGCCGTTTATCAGTTGACCAGGATGTGTACCATTCGCATGAGTTTTGTCAAAGGCTGGGGAGCCGAGTACAGGTGAGGACAGTCTTACTGCCCTTCTAGCTATGTTTCTGTCTAAAGATGCCAATTAGATTTATGCAAAACTGGAATAGTGCATAATTCATTTGCAGATAAAGCGCTGTCATTTAATAAGTCAAAGTGAACAAAATTGTCACTTCATGATAAACTGGAGCTAAATATCAAAACAAAAAATAGAATTTGATGTGGTAGGAGAGGCACGCGGGCCTTTAGTTATGTAATAAATGACTGTACCTCAAAAGATCAAAACTAAACATGATCAACGCTTTTTGGCTTTTGGAGGTGTAAGATGCCCTTTAGCAGCACAGCCACTCAATATTGTTCTGGAAGGTAATAATACCAAACCACTTTCATGACAGACTTTAGCTATTGTATTTTAGAATGAACAAAGCACTAAAGATGTTGTGCAATGCCAGTCTGATGGTTTGTCCATTTAATGCCATCCCATAATGCCTAGTTTTGTGTTTCTGTCACATGATCTGTTAAAACAAAGACTCTTTTGATGCACATGTTTGAATTTATTTGGTAAATCTGTTTTTTTTCTTATCAGATAAAAAGTTTTTTTCTACTCAGTATTTTAAAAATTAAGCATTTCTTTTTTTTATGCTATATTCCAAAATAAAATTGGTGGATGGAAACCACTTCTGACAAATTGTAAAAATAAAATAAATACAAAAGGTGCGAATGGTTTTATGCGTGTGTGCAAAAAATACCTTTGATATTGTATTTTGTGGAAAATAACTCCATGTTGGGTCAAAAATGGCATTGTTGGGAGAGGGAAAATGTGAGTGAAGTCCTGAAAAGGCACATTGTAAAAGTCACAGTTTATCATTTCAAGTGTAATGTTGAATTGCCCCAAGTAAAACTAAACATTTACAGTGTTTTTCATACCTCTGCTCAAAATAGATTGTTACTGTATTCAGAAGAAATGAAAAAAGTTATTGTTATTCACTGTAATCAACCATTTTTGTAAATGGCAACCCTTTGCTGTCGATCTCCATTGATCAAATCTAATCATGCACATAACGGCAAATTACTAGATAAACCACACGTCTGTTTAAACTGTGTGAGCGTTGGAACTGTCTTTGCTATGCATGTTCAAATAGCAGCCTCTACTGGACAGATGTGAATCTGCATTTTTATCCACTTGTAGTGTATCTACCCTTTTATTCAAGTTTGATATTTAATTTCAGTTTGATATTTAATGACTCCATAAAAAACCTTGGCAAGTATTTCAACTGTTATATCATAATGCACAATTAGTTGGCTTCAACTAATAATATATTTTTAAGAAAATTTCTTTTAAATGTTTTTTTTTTTTTTTTTTTAAGAAAATAAGATCAAAATAAAAATGTAGAACTTGCAAGTGTTTTAATCACAAATGACAAACGTGTCATCTACAGATAACCGATTATAATTGATAACTGAATTATGCAAAAAAGTGAAAATGACAAAATTCAGCATAAAAGCCTTTTTTTTTTTTTTTTTTTTGTTTTTTTTCAAAATATAAAAATTTTTAAAAAAGTTAACTCATAGGGCAGCTAACATTAAGAAAACACTATGAAAAAATACTAGTATGTGACTTAATTTGTGTTTTTTTTAATTATTTTTTTTTAATGTTTAGTTATTAACCTAATATCAACATTTAAGCATGCCATACTGTGGGCTTAAACTGCTCAGACATGTACTGGTTTTATTCACAAACAACTGTTTTTCATGACCTAAATAAGATTTGCATCCACAACAGTAAACTATACAATTTTGCTGTAGTAACGATGTGATTGGAAGGCATATCCTCTAAAGTTTTGTCTGGAGAAATTGCTTAATCTGACACTTCCCTAATTAAGCCACTAATTATGTAAATAAACCTATTGAGATGCTTTTTCCTGTGAATGGAGCCCTGTTGCTCTATTTGACCTATAGGAAACCTATAATAATAATAATAATAATAATAATATAACAGTTAACATCAAACTATATTTTCATTAAGTTAAGTAATATTACTCTGTAATACTTAATATTACCAACTGCTTTTTAAAAATCCAATTTATGGTTGATTGTATGTGAATTTGGTAGCTAGTGCTTTAATTCAGCTAGTGCACAATTAATCTTTGTTAACTTTTTTCTTCTTCTTGTGCTTGAATACTAGGCTTGCACAGGAACAGGCTTCAAAAACACCATGGGCTCTTAAAGTCTGAAATTGAAATGTCCATAGATAAATTATATATCCTTAGACACTGATATATTTTAAGATCAGTTAGTGCATGTTTAGTTTAGTTTAGTTTATAATCAGGGTAAACCTTGTCTTGATATAACAGGAGTTTTTCCCGTCTTAACAAAAACAATCAGAGATAATCAGGGTTCACACCAAATGCGTAATGTAGGTATTTCTGTGAGAAAGTTACATGCAAACTCAATGCAAATGTGTGAACAGAGGTGAATTAAGGTTTTTGCACACTGAATCTGCAATTTTCTTCTGCTATTTTCGCATGTTAAAAAAATAATCGCGACCTCACGTTGTGTAAATCGAATTGTCACACTGCCTCTAAAACTTTTGTCCGTCATTAAATTTTGAACCAGGTTAATTTATTAATTTATTTTTTTTTCCACATCCCAAAAGCACTTTGAAGGTGTTTTGACAGTTTCGAGCCACCGTACAAGCGAAAGGGAAAATACAAAATGCTGTCACTTGAGCATTAACTTTGACAAGCAAAGACAGAATGTGGCGGACAGTTGAAAACCCCTTTGCTGGATTCAGTGACTGGCACACCTCTCCACTGCTGTTGTTTGGTGTGTGTCGGTCCATTTATGTACTGCCAATATACAAATTGTGGAAATTCAATCCGTTGCTTCGATATGTCAACATGGCCACCATCTATTATAATGTCTATAGGTACTCCCAGTCTCTGTTCCGGGTTTGTTTACATATGTAAATGTGTGAAGTATGACAAACAGTATCAAAAGTCCACTGATTTTCTGAAATAGACTTTGCATTTTGGTATAATCCAGAGCAGCTCTTTGATAAGGAGAAAAACTCTCCTTCTTCTCTATGCAGTATTGGATGAACACAATATATCCCTTATTCCTCTTTCTATTTCTACTTTGGAAAAGAGAGAAGAACAAAGCATTACTGCTTAAATTGACTCTGAAATGTTTTGCGGTTTTTTTTGGAATGGATTAATATGCATCGGACTCGGTGTGCAAGGTTTGTGTGCGTGACGAATTTTTCAGATATGAATACAAAAAACACATACAAAAATTTCAGACTTCAGTGTGCAAAGACCTTTACTTTTGCACAGCACGAGACACGTTTGCGCTGAAATTGCCTCAAAATCGAGTGGGGAAAAAAAGGGGGCTTGAAAATACCGTGTTTGTGTGGACAGGGCCTTAAATTCAACTTGCCAGAAACCATAATGCACCTTCTGAGTCTTGCTGTATTTCTTGTGCAGACGGCAGACAGTGACGAGCACCCCCTGCTGGATCGAGCTGCATCTGAACGGGCCCCTTCAGTGGCTGGACAAAGTTCTGACCCAGATGGGCTCTCCCTCCGTACGCTGCTCCAGTATGTCGTAAACACAGCTCTCTGTCCTATGCCCACCCCAAAACAATCACATCAAGCGACAACTCGAAGAACAACAGACTTACGATGCCCCCCAAACCCCCCCGCCCCTTGCTCCTCTTTCTCTTTCATAGTACTCGTGAGCCTTTCTTCTATCTTCCTCCTCTTCTCTATCCTCTCGACACTGATGTTCGGACCCGAACGCAGCACTTGCTGTCTCATCAGCTTCATGCACCTTTGATTCTCTCTTGTTTTCTTTCATAAACCCTCAATATTAAATGTATTAGTAGTAGAATTTGAAATGTATATTGGTTTTTATTTGATTTTTACGGTTTTCGAGAAGGAGGGAAGGTGCGTATGTTGTGTGGAAGTTCAAGAAGGCAGTACATGACTTTACACACACGTGTAGCAGTAAGGCTACCCCCCCCCCGCCCCCCCGATGAAGTAAATACTCGGATATGAACGACGCCGGCGCTCCCAATCCGCTCGTTCAAGGAGGTTACTTTTTCTGGCAAAAAGTTACGTTCTTTTATTTTATTTTTAATTTTTGAAATATATACACGTTATAATTGTGTAGATTGACACGGTAAGACTTAATCATGGTTTCCGATTTTTCTTCAGTAATGCCAAAAGATACTTTTATTTTTTTGCTTTATTTTGAACCATTTCTTCCCCCCACACCGCTATATATATATATATATATACACACACACACACACACATATACACACACACACAAGATATAAGAATGTTGCCTTTGATTTGAGGTATGCTGCTATAAGACATGCTTCTTTTATTCGAACTGATAGGAATGTTTAACGCCAAACGTTCAAATTGACCCTTCGGAATTAGCTTTTTATTCACTGGGTGAAATCTTCACTAGCTGTGGAGTGTTTTCAGAGTCTGGAAAGTGGCTTTTAAGGATAAACGAAATTTCTTAAATTGTCTCGAGCAGTCCAAATCTTTAAAGAAAATGAGGAAAATATAATAATAAAAAAAAACAAATCCAAGTATTTAAGCTTTAAGTGTTAATAAACTAGGTTATCCTTCACAATTACCTGATTGTTTTTCCCTTTATTTTTCTTTTAGCTACTTTTTGTATTTTCATGTATTTTTATATATAAATATATTTAAGATCTTTAAAGCTCTCTTCCTTTTTATTAGAATTGAATATTTTTTTAGATCATGCCCTCTTTTTAAAGGAACATGGCTTCATAATGAAATGTCCTATCATACGCAAATCATTATTTAGCATGAAATTTTTATAAACGCAAATATCTTTTTGCTCCTCTTCCTCCGCTTTTTTCACCGTTACCGTTTCGCCCTGATCTCGATCCCTCTGAAATGCATCTGATTTTTGTTTTTAGTTGCTTTTTCCCTCCTACGTTCAAAACACAATACTGTATAACCTACCTCCCCTTAAAAGTACGGTTACCAAAAGGGGAAATCCAGCCTACGGTAACATCACAGTGTTCTATTAGTTTGCAATTGGGGAATAAAAAAAATAAAAAAAGACTTCCAAACAGGTTGCTTTTACAGGGAGAACTGTGCAACTTTAGTGTGCGTGCTCGTTGTACTTTTACTAATGACTGTGATATAGCTGTCTGTTATTCTTTACTTGTTGTGGCAGTGACCAGGCGTTGCAAATATCCATTCCCCTCTTCCCACTTCTGTCTCTGTATTTTCCTTCATCCATCTTAACTACTCTTGCGATTTGTACTTTAAGTGCATCTAGAAAAAAAAAAAGCTGACGAAGATGTTGTGGCCCATTTTTAAAGCCGATCAGTGGCCAATAAGACACTGGGTACATTCTGTTTGCCATTTTTTTTTTTGACAGTGTGGAAAGAAAACCAAATAGAACTGAAAGTGGACCAGACATATATGCATATAAATGTGTGTATATATAATTTTATTTTACTTTTTTCTGTTTTTTTTTTTTTTTTTTGCAAAGCATTTAACAGTTGGTGAGCTTGTTTTACCATTAGAGAGATGTATTGGTAGGACGTGAACTTCAGGCGATAAGCTTTTCAGGCGTGTTGCATATGCAGACTTCATAAATACACTAATAAAAAGTTTTAATTCTCATGTTAATGCCTGTCTTTCTCTTTTTTTGTTGTTGTACAAATCCTCTTGAAATGATGTGTATGTGGGTTTCTCATGGAAGCTTGTCTCCACCCCGGAATAAGAAAAAAATGATTTTGTTTTGTGGTCTTTTCTTGAAATGACTTGTTTGAATCTTGCCATTTTAAAAGGTAAACTCGATATTTGAGTCTAAATTCTGAGAAACATGCGTAATTGTAAACTCCCTACCTAGTCACTTGAGGGAAAGTAATGATGGAAAAGTCTCAGTATTATGACTTCTTATTTTGTTTACATCTTACAATTCTGATTTCTCAGGTATAATCAGAAATGCATAAGTTGGTGAAAACTGGCTTCCATAGTTACAATTTAAATTATATATGCTTTTTTTTTTTTTCTTTTCTTCAGACCGCATGATAATGTACATTTAATGAGAACATTTAGTGGGGCAATATGGCATGTGGCGGAAATGATGCCTCTAATGTGGGTCAGTCATAATTCTTTTTGTAAGAATTAATATTTTATGTTTATGCATGTTTTACCAGCATCAGGTGTGGGTCCAGATTTCTGCATTTGAATATGCTGAATGATTACTTACAACCAAAACAAGGATTTATAATTTTTTTTTTGTTGTGTACATATTAACAATTTACCTGACTAAATTGTACAGTATTATTGTAAAATGTGGATATGTGATGTACAGAACCGTAAACCTTCATTGTATGACATGTTTGTGGTTGTTAGAAGTAAATTTTCAACATCTTTAAGATTTTTCTGTACGTATACATCAGGGTTGTTCAAAACTGCTTGTGGGGTGCTGGGTTTAGCGCAAACATACCAAAGTATGCCTGCCTAGAAGTGTCTAGTATTCCTGAAGATTTTAATTTGATCCTGTATTTTAGTTTAAATGGGTGGATTCATTCAGCCGTTCATGTTGTTTATCTGTGGTGCCTAGACGAGTTCCAATGTTCTGCAGAGTTTATCTCCAACACTAATTAAACACCTTAACCAGTTAATCAGGGTCTGAAGACTTCCAAGACAGGGTTTTAGCACTGGGTTAGAGGCAAGGACACTAGCACTGAAAAAACAGGATTGAACACCCTTCCCTAGATAAAGGCTCCATCCAAAATTGCATGCTGTTTTGCCAGAGTACTTGCTCAGTAATTAATTGAGTGACCACTAAAAAAAATAATCTTATGTTCTGAGTAATATAAGAGTGTTGTTTGAATGTAATCTGGACAAAATATCTTTGTCATTTGCATGGGACTTACCAATGGCAGGTGAGTGCCATTCTCAAATAATTTTCACTGGCCTCATGGGATATACATGGGATATCTATAGTATTCACTAGTGGCATCCAGGTATGTTTTGCCTACTCTTATGTATACTGTAGATTTGAACAAGCTTCTGTGTTTGTTTGTTTTTTTTTCTTTCTGTATCTGATTTTGGATGCGGCCTAGTTTTGTAATAACTTTAAGACCTTGTTTAGCTTGTTCAGATGTGTTTAACATGACCGTGGCTCTCCAAGACTAAACTTGCCAACTCCCTGGGCACCCCTGTATTAGTCATTAAAATGTGCTTTCTTTCTTTGACCACCAGGGGGTGCCAGAGCTTTAGTAAAGAATGCTTGCGTGTGTGTGTTGATTGTTCATCTGCCCGTCAAACATCTGTTGGTATGTTCTTGTTTGCTTCGTTTAAATACATTGTGACGCAAAGTAAGGTTGTTTAATCTTCCTCTTGGAGTGCTACTGCCCTGCACTGTTTAGCTACAACTGTAATAAAACAAACCTGAACCAAGGTAATCAAGGTTTAAGAATTACTAGAAATTTCCGGACAGGTGTTTTGAATAAAGTTTGAGAGAAACTCTGCAAGTCACTGGCCCTTCAGGAGCAGGTTTCAACATAAAACACTAATTGAAAGATGTCTTATAACTGCTAATATGTATATCCACAGGGAAAGTGGTAAATCTCACTGATATTACAAGTCAAAGTGTTTAGGCCACCTTACTCTGAATCAACATCCTTACCGATGGTTGGGTCCGTAGGGGCCTTAATGTTAGCCAAGACCACATAGACCCAATCAGTTGCTAAAAGCTCTGAGATGTATCGCAGCATTCGTTAATCATTCCTCTCCTGTTAAAACCCCTCTCCATGGTTGGGATAGGCACTAAGTGGTTTCTCCAAGTTACACCGTAATAGTTCATAATTTATGTAGCATTCAGTCTTGAAGTTACATCTGGTTTGGCAGCATTTCACGGTGTAAACCCTGGCGGCTCATTAATGTGCACCAGAAAAACATTTCCCAAAAATGTATATTTACTTACAAACTGACTTACTGGAAATGTATTCTAAATAGGCCTATTGGGTTTGCAACTTGTTTGATTTGAATGGGTGTACAATTAGAGGATGCCGTCAATGTAGTCTTAATACAACATAGGTCTTTTATTTTACATTTATGCATTTGACAAACCCTTTCATCCAAAGTTACTGCATTTGAGGTATATGTTTTACCATATCATATGATTCCCCACAGAATTAAACCTATGGTCACTTCCATGCAGAGTTTAGCCTGTTCTGCGTTAAAGTTAACCTGGAGTTCAGCTCCAAGACTAATCAAATTCAACTGATGTTGAAACTTCCAGGCAGGTGTGTTGAGAAATGTTGGAGCTGAACTCTGCAGGACACTCCAGGACCATGTTTGGTGACCACTGATTCATAATATCAGCATGACACTGATTTTATCTCTTGCAAGATCAGAATAACAAATAAAATAAATCAGGCAATTGATTTCCTACAAGTACTGTTCTCTACTGATTGAGCTGTAAGATGGTCTTTTTTCACTTAACCGGGTAGGTATTAAAGGTTAAAATCTTAGACCCAACTATCTATAACATAAGCATTGTAATGTTTTTCATTTTGCCATTTCTCCACAATGCAAGCCAATTTCATGGGTTCAATACCTAAGGAAAGCCTGACAACACTATAAAGTGTCATTAATTCCCAGGAAATGAAATCCAGGATCTTGCTGTTGTTTGCGCTGTTCTGCTATTTGAGACACAGGAAGGCCATTTTTCACTTAACCTCCATCCATAATGTAAGTATGATACTGTTTTCCATTCTTAGGCCTACTGCTCGGAGCCTTCTTGGGTCTCTTCATTCACATGATTGGTTAACTATGAGATTTCTTTGCATATAATACCTTACTGATCCTCACAATACTTCCACCATCTTGTGCTATTTTGCTTGGATCACTCAAGAGTAGATCTATTGTTGAATTTTGGCCATAGGGAAAGAGCAATCATGTATAAGTTATGGCCAGCTAATTAAAACATCACCCTAACCTATACTTGACCCTGACTCTTTTACAATGGGCTCTACGGATTCTTTTGTGTACTGCCCTCTGACTTGTCCAGTGTGAAGTGTTGGATGTCTTCTGAAGTCTTATTCCTGATACTTTGGCAAAGGTCTGCAGCGGTAACTGGAGCACAAGGGCCCCGCAAAGAATTAATTAGCCTCAAATGAGTTTTTCCACCCATGGTAAGCACTGACAATGACCAAGATATACAGGACATCGAAGGGGTCAGATAGTTTTCGGAGTAGTGACCCCCAAGAGACCTCAGAATGAAGGGGTGATGGAGTGGGTAAATGGAAAATGTACCTAGAAATTGCAATTCTGTCTGTGATTTATTCAACCAGTTTAAGAGAATTTATAGTGCCATTGAACTGCGCATGTCCTGGGAGAACAAACCGCTAGCTGTGCAATAGACAATCCATATGCTAGTTTAATTCTGCTTATTTTTTTTTGTTGAGTAGTTGTTGCACCCTTAAAAAACTAAACAATTAGCATTATTTCATCTCTGGTTATAGTAAGACATCTCGCCTTAATGTACCTCTGTTATACACATTGTTACCAGCAGCTGGCAGCAGTTCTAAAGAAAATGACCTATGTGGGCTAACAGCCAAGCTGTGAATTTGTGTTGCTTTCTTATTGACAGGGTAATTAAAGCAATTATACAGATTATTGCTGTTTTAACCGATTAATACAGTTTCAGTAATGAACACTTTTATTTGCCAGTGAGATGGGCTTAACTAACAGCTCTGTTTTGGTAATCACAGAAGTAATTAGAAGTGCCAGCTGCTTATTACTGAGTACTTGCCGTTTAGGTGACTTTGAGAGAAGACAAGTAAACCCACATTGACAATGTCACAAAGAGAGAGAGAACGAATACTTTGACCTTGTCTTAACTTAAACACGGTGACACTCCAGATAGGAGGGAGGTCATTTGACTGACAGTGACAGTTTGACCTCATGGGTCAAGTTGCATATGAGCAAATGCGGTCTTGGTTGGATGAGGATGTATTTGACATGCCTTTTCTTGCAATATTGCGCTTGCTTCACAAGCGCTGAAAATAAGCAGCATTCAAGGGGCCTAATACATAGCCTTGATGGACCCCTCAGTTCATTTAAAACACTAAATGCATGATCATAGATTCTGTTCCTATGTAAACATCACAGCAGAACAAAGGCCGTGAGCAGTAACAGTGATACTTAGTTTCAATGCACAGATCAGCATGTAAGAGATACCGTGGTGCTGTTAAGATCTGAACGAAGGTCCTCTTATTTGCAGTCTGTTTTCAGAGGTAACACCCAAGCGATTTGCCGTACCCCACTCCCACCCAAAGAGAAGCTGGGGAGAGTTATAAAAAACTGTTACGCTTAATAATTGATGTGCTGCATTTCAATCAATTTTACCACGGCGCTAGGCTAATTAAGGGTTGTCTCTGATTCCCAGGGGTAATTTAAAGAAAGAACGCAGAAAAGAGTTTATTCTCATTCTTTTTCCCTCTCTCACTCTCTTTTCCTTCTCAGCTCCTCAGTTCATGGGAATTCGCTATTTCAGGAAGCAGAGATCCGTTCCTCTCTGTGCATCTCCTGGGGCGGAAGCCTAAATGCAATTAATACAGCCGCTTTACTGCCTGCTAATTATTAAACGATAAAAAGAGATTATTTTACACCAGACTAATTTAAAGTTCATAGATGATTGTTTTAATTAATTAAATAAGAAAAAGTACACTTTAAGCATGACTAACGGCATTTGCATATGAAGGTAATAATTAGCCACAGTGACGGTTCTCACCTAGCTGGGCTATATGGAGGAGAGGCGTATTAATGAGTGCTGGTTAAAAGTGCTTTTCTTTGGGTATTTAACAGTAAAATTAATAACTAAGGAGTTCAGTTAAGGGAAGGGGGAGTTGCTAATCCTTAAATATACAAAGGCACCTCCTCCCTCCAAAATCTATGCGTGACTCAGACAAAAAGTCAGCTTGACTCAATCTTAAGGCCTGTTTTTGCTCCGCATTGATTTCAAATTGATTTCCGTTGCATATTTCAAGGTCAGTTTGTCAAAGTGCTGTTTAGTCAGTGAGTAGCATAGACAACTTAGGAGTTTTTACAGTAATCACAGTCAGTTTTCTGAATGTCTTTGTGATCTCTGAAGCCTTGGGATTATTTGGGGATCAATCACATGTCTCCTCTCGCCCTATTAAAATTATTCAAATTTTGCATCCGCGATGTGCATGTATTCAGTTTATTAATCAAAATGTTTGATGATTTTATTAGGCATAAATTCAAGGACATCAAGGTGATACAACTGCTGCGAGATCACACAAATACAAAGGCTTTAAAGAGTTAGATCCAAAGCAACTTCTAAAGGGAGAACACCGCGAGAAATTTGTTATTAGAAAAAAAAAATTCCACTGAAGAAAATCATCCATGTTTGGACCAACAAAGCGAGTGCATGACAAGTGAATTTTTCTTATTGGCTACTCTGTTGAATTGTCAGTTGTTTAGTAGTGTTATTCATAGTGCACATTTTTATGTAGAACCTTCTCCTGACCTCGCTGTGGCTCGGGGAAATGATCGTGTGGTGGACAATCTAATTAAAAAGTGTGTCAGAACAAGAAAGTTCGTTCCCTTGTGAAGTGGCGACTGATACAAGGCCCCTGAGAGAGGAAGCGGGAGAGGACTTGCTCTCGAGTGTTGATCCTTCCTGAACAGCTATTGAGAAGATGAAAAGGGGAGCCATGTGCGACTCTATTAAGCATTGCTTCACGGAGCTTTGTGTTTGTTTGTTTAATTCTGTGTCCTCCCCTCCCTCTCTCTCTCTCTCTCTCTCTCTCTCTCTCTCTCTCGCTCTCTCTCTGTTGGTTGTGGAAGAGATGTCCCCTCACCAAATAGCGGGGCTTTGTCAAAGATGAAAGAGAAGCGAGTGTGGCAAGAGGTTTGGTGGCAGGAATGGAGGCCTTGAAAATGTGCGATGGTCTCAGGTGTTGGAGGAGCCTCCCATTACATTTGGAGCAGTTAGAAGCAGGGGCTGCTGTCAGTCGGGTGCCTGCTGTACCTTGTCCTAGAAATGGCCCTTTTGTGTGAATAGCTTATCCGTTTTGAACAACAGCCGTGTGCTGGCCTTTCTACTTTTGTCTTGAGTGTGTACTCTTCTGTGTTCCGCTAATCAATTTCATTTTCCATCTTTTATTCATAATAAAGAAGATACACTTGACAATATACGTACCGACTGTGGCTAAGTTAATCTTCTTAGTGAAAAGGGCAGTAATGCATGCTAATAGAATCCCTATCAGGGGCTTTTCTTTAAGTTCATTAAAGCCTAAAACCCTTTCATTTAAGACAACATGTTCTTGTTAATTGCAAACATTCTTGACAGGGTACACTCTGTAGGTGTTATGTTTGCATATGGTAAGCCTTGGACAAAATGCTGTTTGACTTCAGTGCACAAACAATTGTGCTTGCAAAACAAGTGAGCAGTCTTCTTTTGTTAAGCTGATCATATGTGATATTGATCTTGATTAATAGTGTCAGTGGACTGGCTGGGTAATATTGGGACACCATAAACAAACCAACTAGAAATGTATTGATTACCCTGGATGCTTTTGTAGAGGAACATTTCAACTTGTACATGTTCCCATGTTAATGAAACTGCAGGATATTCTGTAACTTTACGGAGCAATTTTTTTCTAAACTAGATCTCAGGCTGTGAGTCCTGGGCAACAAAGTCCTTCCTCAGAACTGAAGTGGGGGGCGACCTGTTTTTTCCCCACAAGGACTTGGCAGCCTTTGGCAAGCGACCAAAGGTCATTACGTTCAATTAGCAGTACAGCACTCAACTCATCAAGCCTGACATTGACACCCAGAACGTAATGAAAAACTATGGCAAGAGGGGACATTAACGTTCCTTCGCATTTGGCTCCATTTGGCTTTGCTCTCTGTGCTTGAATCACAATTTATCATATGCAATCCATATTAGAATTGTTGAAAGGTACTGGCACCAAACATTATTACATTATTATAACTCAGAAAATTTGTTAGTACCGTTTTATTTTTTTTTGTTGTCAACATTCATGAGCTGTCATCCTGACAGATCTTTGAACATTTTTATTTTTGCTATTAATAGCCCAGTTCTTCCACCACCAATGTGTCATTTGCACCAAATCTGGCATGCCTCATATGGACATACTGAGTACAAAAAATCTGTGATATATGATATATGAGTGATATGAACCAGTAGCCAGACCCCTGGATGGTCCCATCCTCTGGCTGGTCAGAGGGTGGCGTTGACCCCAGGCGGGGTCGAGGTGATGACGGATGGCCAGGCTGTAATGTTGGGGGTGCGTAGTGGAGGCCTCGGGGGTTCACGGCGGCCCTGTTTTCTACCCTCGACCAACCGGCCGTGTGCGTTATTGATGCTCCTGCCCCGGGGGAGAAGAGGAGGCGGGTGGGGAGGGGGATTGAAAGGGGCTTGTGGGAAATGGATGCACAGGGGCAACTCTCCGTTCTGTCATCAAACAATGGGCTCATGAAGGATGGGCACCACTCAATATGATCAGTCATCTGTTGATCAAGTCTGACGTTGGCACACTATGGTTTTTGAGTTCTTTACGCATGAGTCCTTTCTCTTTCTTTTGTTTGTCGTTAGTTTGACTTCTTGGTATTGGAGTTGAGGGAAGTGATGTAAGTCAAATCTGTGTGCGTTGGATATACACGCACGCACACCATACGCTCTACAGCACCCACTCCATCTAATATCATATAACTGAGACTGCTGAAGCCCTAATGCACACAAACAGGCAGTCTCGCTGTGGTGAATAGGTAATGCGTCAGATCAGAGTGAAGTGCTCGGGCTGTTCTGTGGCTTGACCGCAGCGCCTCTGTTTAGTTCCCGCAAAATACATAATGCAGCAGTTCTGACCACGGCCAAAGTATTTACGCTTCTCCATTCACCTTACATTTAAAAGGCTCTCTCTGACTTAAGTATCCTGAATAAACATGGGCTGAGGGATAGCAGTTAAACAACAGGACGGATGTATTCTAAATGTGTATGGCAACAATATAGTTATTGCTTTTTGAGGAAATGGTTGATCACTCTTACAACTCCATTTTTGAGATGCCCTGATGAGGCAGATTCACACGGAATTGACAAATACCAGCCCAATGTAGATAACCACCAGATTTACAATACGTCACTTCTTAGATACTCTACAACCTACCATAATTTGAGCCGATCAGTGTTGATAGGGCAGCACGCTGATCTGCGAGACCTTACAATGAGTGTCTCTAGCCAATGTTTCGGTGCAGTGTGTTATTTAGAAAATTCTTAAGTACATTTTATTTCCCATAAGAGTGTTTTGCTATTTCTCTAAAGTAAGAGTGGTCATGATTGGCAAGAGTGTCTTTCATTGAAAGGGTGCATGAGCACAGATGGCAAAAGTGCTATGCCAAGTAAGAGTAACTTGTACCCTGTTACTTGCCTCTAGACTGCACTTCCAAACCTGCTTCAACACATAATTGTTATTTTCAAGTAATACTGAAGACACCTCGATTTAAGCAGTTCAGATGTTTTTGATTTTATGGTTGAGGATAAATTCAGCAGGATTAAGGCAGGCGTACATGGTGCGATATTTTGTTTTTTTAAATTTTTTATTTATTTATTTATTTTGCTGTCACACGAGCTCGTATGCAATTTTTGCAACCTAGTGTGAAAAATGTTGATAGCTTATCCTGCGTGAGAGGAACTTACAAGCCGAGCTTGCGTGCTCCTAATTCCTGGTCAAGTTTGGGAGCTGTCGGCTTGAACTTGTGCTTGATTCAAATGATTTTCACATAAACTTTCTTGTGACGTGTGTGGACATACAATATTCCAACCATCAGAATTCGCACTGTATACACCCGCCTTTCTAATCTTCCAGGAGCAAGAATGTCACCACCTCCAACATGAAAGGAAATTCCTACAATCCTATTTCTGGTGGTCCCCCACAGTAGGCCTTTATTGCCTGCCCTATTGCTATACCTTTGGTAACATGACTAACAAATGATTAAAATGAATTAAATGATAAAAATGATAAAATGCTATGCAAGAAGGTTAAGCCATGGTTAGAGCACCACGGTGTTCCACGAAAGGAATGCACAACCTAGGCTTCTGTTCCGTGAAGATCAAGGTAAAAAGGTCAAACCACTGAGCTTCATCCTACTGAAGAAAAACATTATGCAATGGCAAGGACATTATGTATCGATATAAGCCATTGACATGAGCTTCAGGAACAGGGTTGAGAACCAGTGGTTTAGTCTGTTGACTTAAAATAGAATGAACTGAACTTCTCATATGATATCATTAGATCTACAGATAGCGATGCATTAGTTTCTGTGAGGGAAGAGCCAGTGATTAAACTGCCATTAATGAATGAGCTTTGTGCATATTATGAAAAACATAAACATAAAACTCTAATTATGACTGCATAAGGGTAATTATATGAGCCAGAAAGAGAGATGCAAGTCATATCTAGGGACCGGATGCTCTTTTGACTGCAGCCAGGAAGATCTCATCAACAACATCTTGCACAAAAATGCTGGGTTGTTTTAACCCAATGTTTGGTCAAATATGGACAAACCCAACCTTTTTTTTTTCAATTAAATTTAAATGACACCTTTTAACCCCAACTGTTGGTTTTTATATAAACCAACAGTTATATTTGGCCTAACATTGTTACAGCATCCCAGCAGTTTTTAGAGAGTAGCGACAGCATAGCCACACAATAAACAATTAATACAACAATTCTAAATACATTAGAATATGTTTTGGCTATTTATTCACACAAAAGCAGCATTTTGGGAGCCTGTATATGCTACATTTTTGAAAAAAGTGCTATTATAACTTATAATTATTTCATTATAACCTACAAAACTGTCATTGTAAAAATTGGTACATCATGCATGTCCATATTTTGTGTTTATATTTGTGCTTGAGTAAAGCAAAAAAACAAAAAAAACAAAACAATGGAGGAGTACAGCACTGTGTGCACAGACAACTATTGGTTTGGCATGCATAATACAGCATATTTTCACAGATTCAGATACACAGATACAAGTTGTTTTACAGATTGTTTTGACAACTTTGTCATTTGTATACAACAACGTGCAAGAAAGGTTTTCATTTTAGGTATAACACACAACTAAAGTGATAGTTCACCACAAAATGAAACTGTAATCATTATTTACTCAACCTTAAGAGGTTTAAGCCTTTGAGTTTCTTTTTTCTGTTGAACACAAAAGAATATATTTTGAAGAAAGCTGAAAACTTGTATCTACTGACTTCCATTTAAAAAAATAAATAAATAAAATATAAAAAAAAATACTATGGAAGTAAATGGTTACATGTTTCCAGCTTTCTTGGAAATATATTGTGTTCAACAGAAAAAAAGAACAAGTGAAGAGTAAACAATGACAGAATTTTCAATTTAGTTTGAACTATTGCTGTAAAGTATAATTCACCCAATTATTTTTTAATTCTTTCATCATTTACTCATTCCAAACCTTTGCGATTGCATTCATAATCATACATAAGGACATAAATATAACAAATATATTGAGAAACATTTTATTCATTCATTTTCTTTTTGGCTTAGTCCCTTTTAATAAGGGGTCGCCACAGCGGAATGAACCGCCAACTTATCCGGCACAGGTTTTACACAGCAGATGCCCTTCCAGCCGCAACCCAACACTGGAAAACACCCATACACCCCCATTCACACACATACACTATGGCCAATTTAGTTTATTCAATTCCCCTATACCACATGTCTTTGGACTGTAGCACGGAGCACTCGGAGGAAACCCACGTGAACATGGGGAGAACATGCAAACTCCACACAGAAACGCCAACTGACCCAGCTGGGGCTCGAACCAGCGACCTTCTTGCTGTGAGGCGATTGTGTTACCCACTGCGCCACTGTGATGCCTGAGAAACATTTAGGAAAAATCGGAAGAAATTTTTTTCTAAATATACTGCTCAAAATAAATAAAGGGAAAACTTAAACAACACACTGTAACTCCAAGTGTTCTCTTTGTTTTTTTGAGCAGTATATTTCAAAGGTTTAAAATAAACAGGGACTAAATAATCAAATTTTCATTTTTGAGCGAACTGTCCCTTTAAATAAAAAAGGACATGAAACATTTACACACGGCACTCTTTGACACACTTTGTCACATGAACGCTCTCGCAAGCATCTAAAGAGGTATATTAGCCTGATGTCTGTCACGACAGTATACTTCTGGGGCAATGTGTGCCTTTTTGCCCTGTAACGTTATCCGTCTCTTTAAAGCTGGAAGCATACGCCTTTGGCTGACCCTACTGTCTGACCCTAGTGTAAACACCATGTCATGTTTAGCCCTCTTAAATAGCCAGAGCTCTCATCAATGTTTCATCCTGGGGTAAATATCATATGCTCTTGACTTATTTACATCCGCTGGAGGAGCTCTGAAACCCTTGTCCGCATGAAATATTCATCATCATTTTAGCAAATGCATGCCTTTGTCAATACTGTTGGCTTTGGGTGCCCACCGTATCCCACTCTGCCCGGCCCTTTCTCTATTGCCTGGATCAGGGCTTTATGACTCCATAGATGTGAGACTTGTACGGTTACGATGAATTACATCAGGTTGAGGGATCCTCCGCGTCTCGACGGCGCAAAACACGATCCTGCTTTTATAGAGCGACGGTTGCTGATGGTTTATTTGAGTTGGGAATCAATGGGATCCTGAGACAAAATGCCACATTAATTTGATTTCTGGTGCTCCTTGTACTGGAGGATTAATATATGTGAGCTCTTTAGACCTCAGGATTGTTTTTTTTTTCTTTTCTGATGTCTGGTGCAATGATTAGCATCGCCTTTAATGAATAAGTGTATTGTGATTCTTGTCTTTTATTTTTTCTTCTAGCCTCAGGTGTTAGATTAGACTACATGAATGCTGTCTATTTAACACCGGATTAGTTTTAACAATCACCTCTTTCTTCTTTTTCATCTTCCGTCCTTTTATGTGCGCTTCATTTTCTTTTGCACGTTTTGCTCCACACACTTGTTCCCTGTCTTTGATTTTAAATTGGAACTTCAAACTGCTGTATGATTTATATTTTTTTATTTTTGGTGGCATTTTGGGACTGATATGAAAAGATATGTTTGATGATATATATGTTATATATAATCAAACCCTATATACTGTAGCAGGGTCCATTTTCAAGTGACAAATTAGTTAAAGACAAAAGTGCACAGTTTGTCTGAAAAATATTTTAGCATAAAAAAACATAAGAAGCTTAAAAAGAAATATTCTGTTATCAAACATGGTGAATACAAATGATATATTTGTAAAAATTATATATATATATATATATATATATATATCAAATAGCAATTACATATAAATTATTTTCCATAATAAAGGTAAATTATATTAAAAGATTGTCAAAACAGTGTTTTGTTACTATAAATTCTAATTCATTCATTAATTTTCCTTCGGCTTAGTCTCTATTTCAGAGATCATCACAGCGGAATGAACCACCAAATATTCCAGCATACGTTTTACCCTTTCAGCCACAACCCAGTACTGGGAAACACCCATACACACTCATTCTCACATGCACGCACGCACGCACGCACTCGTACACTTTGGCCAATTTAGCTTATTCAATTCACCAATACCGCATGTCTTTGGACTGTGGGGGAAACTGGAACACCTGGAGGAAACCCACGCAAACACGGGGAGAACATGCAAACACCACACAGAAATGGCAACTGACCCAGCCGAGGCTCAAACCAGCAACCTTCTTGCTGTGAGGCGATCGTGCTACCCACTGCACCACCATGATGCCCTCATCACCAATTAGTGCATTTTAATTGCTATAATACAATGTTATAATATAAATATCATACAGTATTTGATTATTATTATTTGTGCTTTTGAAATATGTTATGGGACCTTAAACCAACTTTTGATGCTAAAAATGTAACTCTACAGTTAAACTGATTATGACATTTAATAAAATAAAGCAGAAATAAATAAATAAATAAAAGAAAGCATACTGTCAGCTAATTACCTTTTTGGTCATTTTAATAATTTACATGACCAGTTAACTTTTTGAACATCTAAAACTAAATATGGGAAACTGTTAATTAATGGATAATTTTATAGTGCCGCCCTCCACACTAATTTATCCATACATATCAAGACAATTCTGTAAGACATACTAAAAAAATCTTAAATAATTTAAACTACAGTAGGACCCTTAAAAATGAGGCATGGAGGTGAAAGGTGAAAGCTTGATAAGACTCTGTCCCTGCTGTCTGATGTGAGTCTAAATGCACAGTAACCTGCTGGGACCCGAGGAGATGATCTTCCTATGGGATCAAACAAACACACCCAGCATTAGCACTGATCTGAGATCTGCACTTACTATTGCTGTCCTGTCGCAGATTTATGGAGAGGAAGACACCCATTCTCAATATGTACTGTAACACTTAACTGATTCAGAAAAGCAGAGTGTGCATATTAACAGCTTATACAAGGGAAAGCACAAAATGACTATTAATATTCAAATAGAATTTATCACATAAAAACAGCAGCTTTGGTTGCCAGAAATGGAGAGTAAACACACCGACAATGTTGAAGCCATATATTTTAGTCTTATATAAATATTAATATGCAAATATAGAACTATTAATAAGTTTTGTACTTTTTGTAAATGTACTTTATATAGCCACCATAGTAATATCAATGGTAAATAAAAGACCACGGAATGAAATAAATGTATATCAATACCCTAAACAGTACTGTATAGCTATCTTAATAAAAAAAGTAATTGATAGACAGATAATAATCATAAGACGTGCATATGAAATAAAGACTTTGCAGAGCAACAATATAAAGTGTAGATCTGTGTTTAATGTGGTTGATAATTGTTTCTGTGCAATTTTCATTTTAATTCCAAGGTATGTTATTCCCAGATAACAGATGCTGAACAACAATGTCATGACTGTCCAATCAGAATCAAGTATTCCTGAGAGCTATACAAGTTAAGTGTTATAGGATTATCCAGGTACTTTGAACCATCTTGAATATGTGAATATGTTTATTTGAAGGTTATTGTATGCTCCACTCAGCCGGTTTTGCGAGCTTCTGCCAGCTTTGTGAAATAAAGAATTAATTAAGACTCAGAACAATAAATCTTATCTAATTTTTATGTTTTGTGGCAATTAACCATGTAATGAGTGGGATAAAGTATTTCCAGGACAGTTGTTTTCGCAGAATAAGAATACTTCAGTCTTGTACAACAGTACTCTGCTTCACGTCAGGCTGTTGAAAAGCAGAAAACATAAAAAAATAGACACAAAAGAATGTTCTGAGCTGTAATAGTTTATTAATTATTTAATTAATCGCAAAGCTGACATAAACAAAACTGGCAAAATGGAGCTGATGGAGCATATAATAACCTGCACACGAACAGATTCAAAGTACCAGAATGAGTCTGTGTTATTCAGCAGTTGTTATCTGCGAATAACATACCATAATGTCATGACTGACCAATCATAATCAAGTATTCCAGAGACTCGTGTAATCATTCATTCATTCATTCATTCATTCTTTTCTTCGGTTTGGTCCCTTATATATCAGGGGTTGCCTCCGCAGAAAGAACCGCCAACTATTCCAGCATATGTTTTACACAGCGTATGCCCTTCCAGCCACATCCCAGTACTAGGAAACACCCATACACACTCATTCACACATACACATACACTTTGGCCAATTTATTTAGTTCATTTTCACTGCATGTCTTTGGACTGTGGGGGAAACTGGAGCACCCGGAGGAAACCCACGCAAACACGGGTGAACATTAATAATAGTATTAAATATAATACTTCTTTTGATTATTAATTTTGATATTTCGATAATGGCAATGTATGAAAAGGATCGATCCTTAAATAGAAGCATCAATCTTGTATTTTTTTTGTTCTTAATGAGTAATCACTGATTTTAGAATGTTAATAATAGTAATAATGATAGCGCTACATAGTATATAAACATTTACTTAAATAGGAACAGGATTGGGAACTATAATAATCTTCTGCTGTATCCCCGCTAGTGGGTCAGTGTTTGCTCGCAGCCTCACACATTCGAAGCACAGCACACACACCCAGTGCAGGTTTTAAAACTCAATTGCCACGACTGCAGTCACCATGACTGAATGAAAAAGTATTTTAAAGTTATTTTACTCCTGTTAATAATGTGATACTTGTCACAAAACAGAATGTCACTAATCAGTCAAAGAAAAACAGGCTCAAAAGAAGAGTCAACAGAAAATTTTCTTTAAAAAATTTGATTTAAAAAAAATTAAATAATTGTTTTATTTTTGGTTATATATGGTGTTTTATAGCCAATTTTTGTTTAAATAATAGTTTTCTGTAATTTTGATAAATGTAAAAAGGAATTGTATATTGTATTAAAAAAAAAAACAATAAAAATGAATGAAACATAATAAAATATTTAACTGAAGTATCAGTATCGAAAATCCCTGTCGAAAAGAAAATCCCTTTCGCCCATCACTAACGTCTAGCACTATTTCACTCTGTTTTGGGCGTGTTTGACATTTAATTTATACTATTAATTAGGCTAATTGGTAGTTACACCAACCCAAAATATATCCAAAAACATTAATAATGTTCTGTAATTGTAATAAATGTAAAAAGGAATTGTCTATTGTTTTTTTAAATAATAATAATAATAATAATAATAATAATAATAATAATAATAATATTAATAATAATAATAATAATAATACTGAAGGTGATTAAAAAAACATTATAAAATCACTATAAAATATTTAATTAAAGTATCGGTATCGATATCAGTTCTGGAAAAAAATAAAGGCCATCCCTAGAGTCTAGCAGTATTTCACTCTGTTTTTGGCATGGTTGCCATTTAATTACATTATTAATTAGGCTAATTGGTAGTCACACCAACCCAAAAACTATCCAAATCTATCCCAAAAGATTAATAATGTTCTGTAATTGTAATAAATGTAAAAAGGAACTGTCTATTAAAAAAATAATAATAATACTGAAGATGATTAAAAAAACATTATTAAACCACTATGAAATATTTAATTAAAGTATCGGTATTGATATCGGATCGGAAACAAAATAATTGGTATCGCTCAATAATTTTTTAACAATATATTTTTTTAATTAAACAAGGTTTGTGCAATGTGTTATTTTTGTTATCTATGGTGTTTTACAGCCAATTTTTGTTTAATTAATAATGTTTTGTAATTTTAATAAAGGTAACAAGGAATTATGTCTATTGTATTTTTATAATAATACTGAAGGTGCCTCACGGTGGCGCAGTGGATAGTACGTTCGCCTCACAGCAAGAAGGTCGCTGGTTTGAGCCTCGGCTGGGTCAGTTGGCGTTTCTGTGTGGAGTTTGCATGTTCTCCCCGTGTTGGCGTGGGTTTCCTCCGGGTGCTCCGGTTTCCCCCACAAGTGAATTGGGTAAGCTAAATTGTCCGTAGTGTATGTGTGTGAATGAGACATATTAAACATATGCTGGATAAGTTGGCGGTTCATTCTGCTGTGGCGACCCCAGATTAATAAAGGGACTAAGATGAAATGAAAATGAATGAATGAATACTGAGGGTGATTAAAAAAACATTATAATATCACTATAAAATATTTAATTGAAGTATCGGTATCGATATCGAATCGGGAAGAAAATAATTGGCATCCCTAGAGTCTAGCAGTATTTCACTCAGTTTTTGGCATGGTTGCCATTTAATTTACACTATCAATTAAGCTAATTGTTAGTCACACCAACCCAAAATCTAGCAATATTTATTTGCTCTGACAGGGAAAAAGGAGCTAAACATGACCATTTAGTCATTTAGTGTGAAGACATGAGTTTGTGAAGGTGACTTGTTGAGGGCAGCGTCTGCATTGTTCTACGTGACGGTGAGGACAGCGGTTTGAGCGAGTTGAGCGTGACTTTGTCTCTTAGTTTGTCCAAGGTAATGAGGAGACGTGGTGGCAGCTTCTCTTCTCTGCCCAGGGTGAAATTATGATAATAAGAGAAAGCAAAGCTATTACTGGCGCTGGGCTTTCATTATGCAAATGATATTAAAACAGGCCGCATGGATGGCCTCTGGCTACAGGCTAATCTCCATGCAGTGATTACAATGTGTCAAACTTAGTCATTTTGATTATGACATGTTAATTACATGCCATGTTTGCACCTGCACAACTGATAGGTGCTCTCTAAAACAAAAAGGAGCAGCGCCTAGACAAATATCACTTTTGGAGATAAAAACACAATTAATTGTTAATTAATCAATTAATTGCGGAGGGCTCTGTCACTCTGGAGATGCGCTGATGGAAGGATGAGGAATGATTTGGTTATTAACATGCACTGTGAAAATGATTTTGTCAATATTTGTAAATAAAATGACAAGACGTCTGTTTAGGTAAAAATTACACGTTTTTAAATTAATTGTGAAATTTATTAGTCATTTATTAGTGAAAACTGTTACTACACCAATTTTTGTTGTGTATATCAATTTTGAACACAGATATATTTGTTACTTTTTTTTTTTACAAATTAATATTAATAATATGCTCACGGTTTATTAGGATGTGGATGTGTAGGCATTTGTGATTTCAGATTTCTAATTTTGTTTTCTTTTTATATAATTTGTTATATGTAAATATTGATTTAAAGCATTTTAATTTGATGTTGTAAATGTTAATTTTAACATATACAATAAAATAAAATAAAATTCACCAGAAAGGAGATTTAACAAATATGGTCTGATTATTTTTCAGTGAGAGGCACCAAACTATTACAATTAGTATTTTATTTCAATTAGACCACTGTGGTAAAATCCAAATACTATATCAATAATGATAACATATTTTATTTAAACTGGATTTATATTTTAGTTTTGCTAGCCAGCTTTAATTCATTTGATAAAAATGTCACTAATGCCAGAAATGAAATACAAAGAACATATAAAAATATTATTTGGAATTCTCTAATAGATCAAATTAATTGAAAAAAAAAAGAAAAAAAGCTTGGCTCCTACATTACAAACTCTGTGTTCCCAACAAAGTTAAAGAATTACACTTAAATGTGTTACGCAATATCTACCCACAAACGAGATTGTATCTAAATTTGGTAATCCTAATTCAAATAGTGTCTTTTGCTACTCAAGTATCGAATCGATTGATCATCTTTTTTGTCAAATGCCCACGTTAAAGTGTTTTGGTCTGATTTATCTTTTTTTGCATCAAAATTTAAGTTTAACATCGATTTTTCCATATGTGATATAATTTATTACTTTTCTCATGACAAACATAAAAAAATTTATAGCCAATTTATTTATTTTAATGGGTAAATATTACTGTATATTCACAAACATAAATGTTCTTCATCATTACCCAATTTGCAGAACTTTCTTTGTGACTTAAATTGATTAATTACTACATTACAAAATGTTTATAGTAAAAAAAGTGTAAAAACGGTGAAGTTTTATAAGGACTTTGTAAACATTATTTAATTTGACAATTTTGCCTCTGTACCCTGTGTTTTATTATTATTTTATTAGTAGTATTATTTATTTTCTTTTATTTAAATGTCTTTATTTCCTTGATTATTATTGTACTTGATGTCATCCAATCTTATGGTTATTAATATAAGTGTACTGTTAAAACCCAATAATAAAAAAGGAACATATAAAACACTGCCTTTTCTATTATTTTAGGCACTAAAAAAATGTTTTAATGCAATAATAATACATTTTACTATGAGCCTGAGAACACTAGTAAAATGCTTCAGTTCTTTTTTAAATACAAATAATTTAAGTGTCTAATAATTCCCACTATTTATTTTAATATTTACATGAACAAAATATTTGTATTTAATTTATTTTACTTGTCAAAGAAATTTAATCAGCTAAATAGTATTAATTAAAAAACAACAATAAAATATGAATAGAATTAACATTTCATTTAAGTGCAGATGTTTGGAGAAGTGAAGTATTTCAGAAGGGAAGTAATACTAATAACTTTAGAATATTTCCATGCAGTTATTTTATAAAGCTTATTGAATATATTCAATTATATTCTATTTTAGCATTTTATAAAATTAACTTATGGTGAAGTGAAACACAGAAATGACAGAACCGCACATGCTCTTAATTATTGCAATTCAGCAAAGGCCACCAAAAACTAACATTAAGAGGATTTCATTTCAAAGCTGAATATTTTCAATACAACCTAAGTGTCCTATTATTTTAAAGAGCATTACAAACATGCTGTGGAGCGTACAAAATCAGCCAAAGTAATACAAATCCCCCAAAGATCTGGCAGACCTTTTTTCCTGCGTCATTAACTTCTCTAGTTACAAAAATATGAATTTCCATCTATATGTACAGACACAAATTTCCTCACAGTAAGAGAGCAGACAAACCGACATCATCCCATCATCTGGTATTCATTCCTCTAATAATCCATGTGGACTAGCGTTATAAAGAGTATTGATATTTTGATGGGTATCGATACTGAAATATTTAAAATATGCTTCACGATATTGGGCGACACGGCGGCTCAGTGGTTAGCACTGTCGCCTCACAGCAAGAAGGTCACTGGGCCGAGTCCCGGCTGGGCCAGTTGGCATTTCTGTGTGGAGTTTGAATGTTCTCCCCGTGTTCATGTGGGTGAATTGAATAAACTAAATTTGCCATAGTATAACATAAGTAACTTATTTACTTATACATATGTTAGGTTTGTAGTTTCAGTCATTTTCAATTTAAAAATTACTGTTAATTAAAGGTTACAGGATTCAAAACAATGAAAACAGCAAACATTTGTACTGTACTCCTTTAGTTATTCTTTTTCAGCTGGGACTGTGAAACTTTAGACAGGACAAGTGAAAAACGCCTTTTTTGTTCAAATGAAGGAATTAATAAATGCACAAATGATAAAAAAAGGATACTAATATGAATTGATACTAATATGATACTAATATCGTGACACCACTACTTTAGATTGACCTGCCCTGTCCCACAATGCATTGTGCTTTAGCCGGTCATCCTGATGGAGGCCTCTGGCTCTGAATGCAGTGTTTGAGTGTTTCTCGGCCCATCTACAGCGCTGATTGTTTATGTGCTTTATTCCGCGAAATCCTTGGGGATTCATAAATATTGATTGGAGGCAGAAAATGGATGGAGTCCAGGCCCAGGGAATAAACTCGATTTTTCTGACGAGCCCGAGACCACACACAACGGGATTAATGCGTCAAACAGTGTTTTTCTTCTTGCCACTTTCCTTTCAAACATGTTTTTTTGATTTCATATCATGTCTCTCTATTCTACCTCTGACGGTTCCAGTTTTTTTGTTTGTTTTATGTACCACTGAAGTCATCGTCGTTGTGTGACCAATGTGATCAAAGTATTGTGTATTAAATTACATGTATTTCTACCACACACACATACATTTACTTACATTTGCATAGAAACATGCAATACCGACATTTTAACATGACCCTGTGCATTGTTGGGTTATTAAGCATAATTGGGTTAAAAGTGTGCATGTAAACACAAATCATTGTTTTCAGTCAAATTTACTCAAAGATATAATTTATGCAAAAAAAAGAAATATGAGGTTAATTTACAACCTTGGGGATTCCTAAAATACAAATCACAGACTGAAAATAAAGAATAAATAATAATAAAATTTTTTGTTAATGTGATGAATGTCAATCCGGGATGGCAGGTGATACACAACGAAATATATAGATATTCAGATACTTATAGGAAATTTTCTCTCTCACTAATTTCTCTCTCAGAATTTCTCTCATTAATTGCAGTTCTAATGAGCTTTATTGGCATGACTTGCAGAGTATTGCCAAAGCGTCGTCCGTTACATGAATAAAAATATAACACTTGACAATAATAATAATACTTAATAACACTTATATAATACATATGAAAACAAAACAAGAACAGATCTGTAAAATAATTACATAAATAAGTACGTGTATACTTTATACAAGAAAAATACTTAAGACCTCTTTTAAAATAAATAAATGAATAACCTTGTATAACAGTACAAAATGATCTTGCTTTAGTTTTGTCCACTGGCTAGGAGTCTTAGTTTGTGGCCGGCTGAAATCTTGCTGCTGTTGTTATCATTTTCTTCTAAAAATGTGATTTAATTTTTCTGCATTTGGTAATGCCATAAAATTAGCTTCAAATTGTTGTAATTTTGAGAGATATTCAGCTCATGTTGTGATTAGTAATCACAATCCAGTAAGACATGTTATCTCTCTCTCTCTCTCTCTCTCTCTCTCTCTCTCTCTCTCTCTCT
>CAIGQW010005633.1:42408-64177 GCA_903798125.1 Danio choprae | reverse complement strand
CCTGTGCCATTGACATTGGACCAGCTTTTACTTGGTCAATGGCATGGACTTTTTCAGTTCCCTCAAAATAGCGACAACTGTATGCGTCTTATCAAACCACCTTTTTAGACCAGCACACCCAGGGGTGGACAAATGATTGCAAAATGATAAATGCGTCATGAAATTTACAAAAAAACACTTTTGTCTTGTCTGGTGTCACAAGTGTTGACACCTTGCAGACAAACTGAGTATTGCAAAAACAATTATTTACAATTAAGGGTTTATTGTAAGCATGGTGTAAGCAAAAATTGTGCAATGTACAGTACACACTTCAAATACTTTCCTGATGATAAAATTAGCATGGCTTGCACTGTATGCATACCCTAGTGTGCAAGTAAACACTAAAGTATATTTTGTGGGATAGTGTTAAAGAAAATTGACCCTTTACTTTATCCCTTAATTAACTGTACACTGAAATAATTTGCATAATGAACACCATTCTCAACCAAATGTTTACACAAGTGTATTTTGGGGGCCTGAAAATTCAAACATTTAAACTCATATTGTCTTTTTGTAAATTACAAAAACACACTTTGCAGATTTATATTAGCTGTTGAGTCCACAAGCACGGATGAGTACTTGAAAACTGATTAATAACAACTGTTATTTTTTTGTAAAACAAAAAACCTGGTATGATATAATTCTGCATTTTTAGACTTATTCACAGATCCATGCAACTATTAAAAAATGCAAAGAAAAGATCCCATTTTAATACATGTTGTGTAAAAGTACCCTAAAGTGAATATAATGCAGGTCTTAGTTTGCTCTAATACACTCAGACTTTGTATAAGCTTCTACTCTTGCCTTAGAGTCTGTTGAGAATTAGTGTCTCTCCGACCCCTGTTTGCTCATCTCTATCTGCTCACTGGGCCTTTACTGGCCTGTATCGCCAATAAAACCTCCGCCAACAGTCTGAGAGTAATTAAGTGACTGATCCACACAAGAAGCCTTCACAAAGACGGAGCAAATTGCCCATTCATTAGCAGGGCGACATGGAAGGAGAATTCCAAATAGACAATAGAGCCTCTAGTAATTCAATCTGAGCTTACTTACTTACAGAAAACACTGAGATAATGAACTGCCAGATAACACGCAGCGATTGAGCTGGGATGAGAGGCCAAGCATTTGGGGGAAATATCCATTGGAGAGTAGGCCACACACACACATTCTGTTAATATTGTCACTCACGCTATGAAAATATCCATCTGAACATCTCGCGCCATTGTAGTTTGCCGCACCGGAGCCCCGGGGGACGCTATTAAACATGTAGTTTGTGGTGGGTTGAGAGAGGTACGAGGGAAAAAAATAGGGATTTGAGGTGGTGTAGGAAAAGGAAGGAGATGTAGTGAGGGAAAAAGTAATTTATAGGCGTCTGAGGAATAGAATTTATCATACGATCTGCGCTACGCCGCTCAATTGATATGTAGTTGATTTCAAACACCAGTCCTCGGGCTCCCACCGGGGACACTTTCAGATTTTACGCTTGGATATATCTGTTTAACTCCCCATTTACCAAAACAACGGCCCCTGACAGCACAAACAACACACTCTGGGTGGGGATGGGGCTCTGACCTCCCTGGAGTCCACTGAGAATATAATAAAACCAGCCACAGAATGCAAGAAATATGCTTTTAGGAGCCAGTCGTTTATGGGCCTGCGAGTGTGTATACATCAGTGTGAATTTAATTAAGGTGGATGCAAATGTGTGTAATAACGGAAATGATGAGGCAGATATGTTTCGCTTTAATGGCTAGAGAGAGTTTATCATTCAGCCATCGTGGATATATGAGCTTACAAATCCACTGTCAGAAACTGACTGGCTTTACATTGCAGTGCAGTATATTGTAGTCAGATTTTATTATATTTGTTTATTTCTTTGCTTTTTCCTAAGACAAATTCATATTGTGTTTAGTTTTATTTCAAAGCGTAAATCACTGCAGATCAGTGATTAACCAACTAACAACCACACACTGCAATAAAACCCCATACACCATAATAAAAAAATCTTGTGATGTCAAATGATGTTTGTTCCAGTATTCAGAGAATTTTTCCATTAATAAATGTCAAAGCAACCACTCACCAACCACACAATTTCAACCACCCAGCAATTTTCCAGAAAATCAACCACTCATTTCACCAACCAAGCAGAATCTACTCAGGACATGCTAGCACCCACCCAACAACTACCCAAAACTACATAGCAACTACGTAAATATCATATACACTACCTAACCCATCAACTACGCCGAGCATCCCAGCAACTAAGCAACAACCACATAAAACAGCCCAGCAACTTTTGAAACAACCTAGCATCCACATAAAAACACCTTAGCAACCCTCTTTTGTACATAAAACTACCCAGAACATCGCAGCACCAAACCAGCCACCACCTACAATAGCCTAGCACCCATATAGCAACACCATAGCAACCCCCTTTTGTACTAATCACTCATAAAACTACACAAAACATCCTAGCACCTAACCAGCAACCACATCAAACAGCCTAGCAACTATCTAAAACAAACTAGCATCCCCATAGCAACATCTTAGCTACCCCCTTTTTACTAACCACCTATCAAATACCCAAAACATATAGCACGTAACCAGCAATCAGCTAAAAAGCCTAGCTACTATCTTTAAAAAAGTAGCACCCACATACCAACACTTTAGCAACCCCCATTTTTACTAAGCACCCATCAACTACCAAGAGCATCAGAGGATCACTGAACCCTTTTCCCATAAGGTGGTTATAACGCATACAATCATCAGCATCTTAAAATCCTTTAAAAAAATGTATGTATTATATTATCTTTGCATCAAATTCCAAATAACTACATATGCGAGGTGTTTCTAATGCAGCATCTATGGACGGGACGGTAAATTGGATGTTGGTCTCTCTTCTGACTGCCGTCTGTCTCCTTTTCCTTATTCTGCAAGCCTTGATAACACTATTGTTGAGTTTTTCTTCAAGCAAATAGGAATGCAAAAATAAAAAACAAAAAATCATTGCTGAGAAACCCAGAAATGTGAAAAGGGTCCACACAGCAACACATTAGCACTCAATTGAATAACCTAAGCACATCTCAGCACACCTTAGAAGAAAAAAAAAAAAAAAGAAGCTAATAATTTTAGCAAATGATAGATAACATGGGTTGTGGGTGGAAGGGCATCCGCTGCATTAAACATATGCCGGAAAAGGTGGCGGTTCATTCCGCTGTGGCAACCCCTGGTAAATAAAGGACTAAGCTGAAGGAAACAGAATGAATGAAGAAATAAATAACATTTTAGCAAAAACACAGAACTCAACTAACCAAAAGCCAAAGCCAAAAACCATAAGCAAAAGCAACCACAAAAGCAACAACTCAGGAACTATATAGTAGCACCACAGAAACGCATAGCTAAACTACCAAGACTCAGAATACATTAGTAATGATATAACAAAACTCTATAAACCACCAGGAACACCCTAGCAATGCATAGATAAACCAACACTAAGAATACCTTAGAAATTACATAGCAACACTCTGAAACAACACTGAGGTTACAATGACAACATAAAAAAGTAAGTAAGTAAGTAAAATAAATAAGAACATAAATAAATGAATGAATGAATGAATGAATGAATTAATAAATAAATGAATAAATAAATAAATCTTTACCTAAAATGTGTTTGAAGTCATGAAGTCATGCTTTATTTATTTAAAATTCTATACATTTCAGATAAGTTCAGTGTTTATTGGATGTAAATATTATCAGTTTTGTTTTATTAGTTTTTCTTTGTATATATGTAATTTACTGATATTTAATCATTTTTAAATATTTACAATATACCCATATATACTGTATATACATTTTTACAGTATACCCATATTGACTATGCGTTCATTCTTGAATTGAAAACTTTTAAATGTTACCCCTCCCGACCCATTAATCCATCCAAAAACTCTCTCTCTCTCTCTCCCTCACTTCATATTTTCCCTTAGATTGACATTTCATTAGTGCGAGACTGCATTCTGAGTGGAAGTTGAACGTGTCAAGCTTTAATACAAATAAATATATAATGTCTTTTTTTATACAAGGTGAAGTGACCCCAACAGTGGCTATTGATTCCTGTTGACTACTCTGTGTCAGCTGGGCCCATGACACCGCAGATCAGAGGTCACTGGTGGAAATCGGATTGGTGACACCATGGCCTAGAAATCTCTCCAAGCGCTTTTGCTTAGAAGGCCAATGTGATTCTCACCTAGATTGATTGGTTTGTAGACGCAAAGCAAACCCCCACCCGCTCCGACAACAATGCATTTGAAGAGCTGTAATGTGAAAGCTGCCAATACTTTTGATTCAATCTGAAATGATTTCTAGAGCACCTTGTTTTTTTGTGGTTGTTTTTTTGGCAGCTGAAACCGGAGAGGTGCAAACCAGGGCCGATCTATAAGCAATCTCAGTGAGTTATGATTATTTGAAGACTTATTGTATCAGTCAAATACAGTATAATAATCTAATTGCCATTGATGCATGATCTCAGTTTAAGGTGAGTGTTAAGCAAAAGCGTGGCATATGGAAATGAGCTTCAGCACTGACGGGACTTTCAATATTCATGTCAGTCGATGAAACTGGATGGCTTTTCCATTTTTTCTTTCTAAACTTCTGAAACATTTTAAACAATAGGAATGTCTTTAAGTGTTATTGTGAAATCTCAAACTAATTAACTGTTGTGAAAAAGTGGTGATATGTCACACTATGATTAAAGAAATTTAATATTTAAAATTATTAAAGAGATAGCTGAACCCAAGAAAAATTCCTGTAAATTTACTCACCTTCTTGCTATCCAAGATTTAAATTAATTTTTTTTCTTGCTAAAAACTCTAAAGAATTTTTTTTTTAATTGTGGTTCTTCATGATTCATAATATGCAATGGCTTAGAAAACAAATAAGTAAAATACATTTTAATAATATTTAATTATATATAAACTAAACATTATGTTAGGGCAGCACGGAGGCGCAGTGGGTAGCACAATCGCCTCACAGCAAGAAGGTCGCTGGTTCGAGACCCGGCTGGGTCAGTTGGCATTTCTGTGTGGAGTTTGCATGTTCTCCCCGTGTTTGCGTGGGTTTCCCTTACAAGTACAAAAACATGCACTATAGGTGAATTGGGTAAGCTAAATTGTCCGTAGTGTATGTGTGTGAATGAGTGCAGCTGGAAGGGCATCCGTTGTGTAAAACATGTGCTGGATAAGTTGGCGGTTCATTCTGCTGTGGCGACACCAGATTAATAAAGGGACTATGCAGAAAAGAAAATGAATAAACATTATTTTAACATTTAATCCATAATCTTTTGATAGCTTGTTTTTTAAAGTTCACACTTCTGACATTTCCCACTCAATTGTGAGATTAAAAACTCACTATTCTGATTTTATAACACATCACTTTGGCTATTCAATACTGAGATATAAATTCGGAAATGGACTTAACTCACAAACATAGTTTTGAAGAAATAAGTGTGAATTGTGAATTTTGTATTTTGAATTCTGATTTTATAATTCAACATTTGAAGTGGACCAAAAAAACCTTTTCAAAATTGTCTCAAGACAAAAATGGGTGCTGTTCAATGTTTATAGTTCAACTTGAATGAAAGGTTTCGATCCACTTCAAATGTTGACTACTGTATATATCTTGCAATTCTACCATAACTATGAAATTTAAAGTCATAAAATGTCATCCTGAGACTTAGATTTAGAATTGTGAGAGATAAACTTGCGATATGAAGACAAATTTCTTTTCCCCTTGAATTGGATTTTATAGCAATTTATAGCAATAAGCAATTGCAGTTCTGAAGAAAGATGTCGGAATTGTGAGAGCAAAAGCCAAATTGTGGGTTTATGTCAGATTTTTTTTAAGCAAATACCGGACAGCTCTGTTTTAACTTTGTATCATGCAGTTTTATACAACTTATAATTACTAGAAATAAAATTGTGAGACTGACAATTAACTTTTCTTATTTTAATTTCAGTTGAAGAAACTGCCATTGTCACAAACGGTCCACTTTTTAAGTTTTAAGTCTGCATGAGCAACTGAGGGAGGGGGGGGGGTCATTTTTGCGCATCATTTCCTCATAGCAAACTAATGGTAAGAGGGTCATGGTTAAGAATATTGTGGCTGAAGCTGTCAAACTCACATCAACAGAGAAGGACTGCCAAACACAGATGCAAATAGTCAGACTTTGGTCAGACAAAACTTATTTTTGGTATTTTTTCACAAAAGATTAGATCAACAATTAATCCATGCAAGTTAAAGAATAACAATGTATGCTAGTAAAATAAACATTGCAGAGTTTGATTCACATGGACTTCACTTTAAGCAAAAAAAGATGGGCTGAAGGTACATGCTTTGCACTGTGATGGAGCATCGTGATCTGTTTTAAATAAATCTGACTGCATTACTTTTTTTGAAGTGAACAGTTATCTGTGCTTAAGCACCTGACGATGATATAAGCAACATCCCACAAATGTTCTCCAGAACTTTTAGTGATTTATCATTTAAAACCCACAACGAAACTGCATTGCAGAGATGCAGAGGACATAATATATAATGGACGAAAGTGAGTTGTACTGCTCCATATGTCCATATGTTCTCAAGCATCACAATGTGCAGACACATTTGTTCCAGTCAAATCCCTGAGGTCATTTGTAAATCTCTGGAAAATCCCCAACAAGTTTGATTTAACTGCAACTAGCCATTGGCTTTTATTTACTGTCTATTGCTGGCCAAATGACATCTTATAAAGATAGTTTATTCATAACCAGCACAAGCTGAGCTTCTCTATTCAGGGGACATTTTTACACGGTCTCCATAAACCTACTCGCCCAGTTTCAGTTCAGAGAAATGTAAAAATCAATAAAGCCAGCCACAAGCACATCAAAAAATTCCATTTAAGACGGGCCGCAGCATGAGAATTGTTGTATATTTTGTTAAATGACTGAACAGGTGCAGAGTCTCTCGAGTTCAGTTCCTCCGCGATTGCAAAATGAGTAATCAAAGGTAGTAAGTTAGCAAATTTGGCCCTGCGAATGACAACAGTATCTAACCACACCGCTATAATTTGCACCTCCTTCAGCAAGCATTTTAAAATGTAAATTATTGCCTGTTTTCGAATGGAAAAATCATTCTGTTGTACAACATAATCATATCTGTCCTGATAATAGGGAGTGTGAGCTTCAGTTGTTGGCTCTTGATGATCCAACAGAATATGAAATCCTTTTCCTTTCATTGATATGCACTCATAACGGAGAGAGGGGAAAATCAAATCCATGAATTTGCATTTTGGGTACACTTGTACAAATAAAACATATCACCGCTGATATGATTACAGCTAAATGCAAATGGAGCAGCCAAACTTCTCGGTCTCATTAAATTAGGGTAGAAGGTACCAATTTTATGCTGTTTTTTCAACATCTTCTCTTTATTACTTTGCTATGATTATAGTCTCGGTTTGATTTTCACTCTTAGCTCTGCGGTGCACCCAGAGACCACTGCAAATTCAAGTCAATTGATGAATTTAAATATCACCGAGTGCCCCTTTCCAGAGACAAAGCAAATGAAGGCAAATCTCAGAAGCAGGCTTGTTCGTTTTCTGCTGATGTCTGCTGCTTTTCCAATGATGGATACAGTGTCAGAAGTTACTCGATTAAACGCTGCTTCACACTGCATAGATTCCTATTTAAAAGTCTCAAGACTCGTAATTATTTATTGATGTCTGTTTCAATCTACATTCCACCTAGAGAACGTGGCCGCGGCGCCTAGAGGAACCTGTTTGCCATGAGCATCCGTTCAGCCGCTGCTGTAATGGACTCTGTGGGAAGGGATATGTGGAAGGTGATATAGGCCAGCCATGTGAAAATTGCACTGAGGCACAAATGTTACTTGCCAGTTTATTTAGTCCCCAAAGAAAGAAGAAATACTTATAAAACTCTGTTTGAAGGTGTGGGGGAAAAGTTAAGCAATTGTTAGTCATACAGACAATGGATTTTCACGCTTTATAAGCACTGAATCAGCTGATGCTCTCACTTGGATTCCAGTGGAAACACGTCAACAATTATGTCAATTAAGTAAGGGCTAATGTACAGTTGAGTGGACATTATCTCACTACTTACCCAATAAATGAATGTACATGAAATATTGATTTGAGTAGAAATGACTGGATTATGTGAGAAGAAACAGTTAAAGAATAGTAGTATGAACTAGCACTTAATAGTCAGTTGTTATTATTATTTTACATGTTCAACCTGCTTAGTTTGTCTACCATTAACCGCTAACACCAGGTAATGTCAGCTAAACAGTGTCAAGCATATGGTGGTTGGTTAACCAAATGGTGTAGAAACCTGCTACCAGATTGAAAACTAAACCCTACAGTATCATCTTAAGGGATTCAACTGGATTTATTAGCTAAACAATGTCAAATGATCATGAAATTACTTGTATTAACTATAAACAAGTTCCAAACTATAGCTACCATATTAGAAAGTTATTTTGTGTTACTGTTAGCATACCAACTAATTAACCTGCTAGTTCTAATGTTTCTTCTGACAGTTCAGTCATGTATGCTAATCACTTAGCCTGTTGTTATTGTTAACATAACTAAACTAAATCCCAGAACCACATGGATGTGCTACTAAAGATTGACAATATGGTCAAGACCATGCTGGCTCGTCAACAAAATGATACTGTTTGTACTGACTATAAACTAGTTCTAAATTATAGCTACCATCTTGAAAAGTGCTTTGTGTTACACTTAGCATGCTAACTGATTAACCTGCTTATCTAAAGTTAAATTAAGTGTTCCTGATAGTTACGTATGCTAATCACTTAACCTGTTTTTAAAAAATAAAACTAAAATAACATAAATCGAACTTTACTTTCCTTAGAAAGTAGCTAAATAACACATTTACTGTAGTTATTAGCCTTTTTTTAAGCGACTTACAATTGTAATATATTATTTTAAAAAATAACTAAAAATGGCTGGACACTTGGACATCACCTGGACATAGGCTACTAGCTAAAGATTGAAGATGGCTAAATTCATGGTGGCCGGACATCAAAATTACATTGTTTGGACTGACTAGGTTTGGACTGACTAGTTTGGACTTACCAGCTCTAAAATACAACAACCATCTTAAGAGTTTTTGGTATTACTATTAGCATGCTAACTGATGTAACCGTTAATCAAATATTATGTAAATTCTTCACAGCATGTTAATCACTTAACATACTGTTAAATTGCACTAAACCATTTTTGGTAACTAAAACCAACAAGCTAAAGTTAATTTTAGTCATTAAAACTAAAAGATACACTATTACCTGTATCTTTGGTGTAAACCCACATTAAATACTAACCACAAATAGTTAATATGGACCCTTTTCAGAAGACTGTTATGACGCGTTTAATGGTCATCGGCATTTTAAATCCTTAAAAGCTTTTAATATTTAGATTTTTTTGTTTAAAGTATAAACATTTATATGTGTTTATATGTGTAATATATCATCTTTGCATCTTATGCAAGGTGTTTCTAATGCAGCGTCTATGGGGCAGGACAGTAAATTTGACATTATTGTCTTTTCTGGCTGCTGTTATCAGTCTCACACAATTTTCTTACTTTTTCTAAGTCTTGATAACACCATTGTGGAAATTTTATTTTACTATTTCAGCCAATAGGATTGTAAAAATACACTACGTGCACATACTCTAAGCATAGGAGACATCGTTTCTCTAGTTCTGAATGCTCAACTTTCAGTCTTTGTCAAAAGTTACAGAAGCTTTGTCAATTTACTCCCCCCTTTTTTTCTGAAGTTCATTCTGGTTCTTTCTTTGTTCTTGGATGGGAGTCAAGGTTGGAGTCAAATAGTGCTCAGTGCATTAACACAGATACAACAGGCCCTCAGGTGAGGCAGAGATGAATGGACCAGACCTGCTCACATTAACCCAATCCAACCCTTCGGATCCCGAATCAAGGGGAAAATGGGTTTTGAATAAATGGAAAATGTGTTTGGAATGAGAGGGAAGGAGAAGTGAACGGAGGATGAATAAGTAATGCGTCTTAAGCGAGAACACGTCTTTGGGTTAAACAGCAAGATGCCAGCATACGTAAAGCAATGGACAGACAATAAGAACAACCCAATACAGTTCAAGAGGAGTTACTAGGATGTTCTGCGTGGTTGCCAGGTGTACAATTGAACATTAACACTCAAACATACCCAATTGTCATCAATGAACTAACGGCAACAAAAGCTGACTGATGTCACTTTACCTTCTGCTGAATAGAATTTCTGATTGGTGAAATTCATCTGCACAGCGTCAAGGGAGTGTAGTTTTCTACATGGATTAAATAAGTTGAATTAACACATGGGCTCACTGATTAACACTGGAGCTCTGTCAGTGTTAAAAAGATTTTTCCGTTATTGTTAGAAGCCACTAAGAAGAAAACTTCAGGAAAAAAACAACTAATTTTTTTTCCGAAACTTGACATGATCAAAGTTCACCCAGAAATGTAACTTTTCTCCTAATTTACTCCTTCTCCAATGGGTCCAAACCTTTATGAGCTTCATTTTTTTCTGTTGAACAAAAAATAAGCTATTTTGAAAAATGTTAGAAGCCTTTAACCATTAAATTCCTTAGTAGGAAAAATAGATACTATGGAAGAAAACACTTACAGGTTTCCAAATTTGATTCAGAATAACTTCTTGTGTTCAATAGAAAAAACTAATTCAAACAGGTTTGTGAGAAGTGAAGGGTGAGTAAATGGGTTTTGCAGTTTTATGTGAACTAATCCTTGAAGTTTTTTTTGGTGGATGAGGGGTCTGTTTTGTCAAAATAAATGCTTAGTGAAGTAACCACACACCTTTTCTAAACAAACAAATTAATTAATTCACAACCATTAATCCAAATATGATCCTAGCAAACCTTAATAATATTTTCACAACCATCCCTATTTTTAAAATATTTTTTCATGGTTTTGACGGTTTCCTATGCCTTTGAAGTTGTAATGGGATCACGTCCTTTTCGCTACACTGCTTACAGAACTGCCATTTTCATTGTCAAAACTGCACACAAAAAGAAAATAAGGTGTCAATCAGCTGAAACTCTTGTTAAAATATGAAGCTACAATGAATAAAAGCAAATCCATAAAGCCGTAAAGTTCATAATTACTATTTTTCGCAGAACAAATGACCGCCGCAGCTACGGATCACACATTCTGCACTCAGAGTATGTAAACGCAGCTTTAAGCGTTCTTTCTTCTCACTTTCTAACTAGATTGCTTTTGTAGAACAGGGGAGAGAGAGAGAGAGAGAGAGAGAGAGAGAGAAAGAGAGAGAGAGAGAGAGAGAGAGAGAGAGAAAGAGAGAGAGAAAGAGAGAGAGAAAGAGAGAGAGAGAGATTTCAATGCCAGCTTCCCATTCAGATAATGATTAAAATTCATAGGCTAGCAGCTAACAGCGATTGCTGAGGCAATTTTAGAGCAGTCATAGCTTTCTACCAACAAAATTAATTTGACAGGTTTGCATTAAGGTACCTGATCAATATCCACTTAGAGCGGTGAGTGCTAAACGGAGAAAAATAACTGACCCGTGTGTGTTATGAGATGAAAAAAAATGGATCTCGGACACTTTTTTTCTTTCTATCGCTGCCTCTTTCGCTCTTAAGCTCGCACCTACATCAGGAGCCCCTGACCTCCAGTCATTGATCGACTGCAGTTAACATGACAAAAAGAGCTGCGAGTTATACACCCACTGTATCTACCAGGGAACAATCAACCTACCTGCACTAAATGTTTGATGGAGTGACCAGCATTACTTGGCCTGTGTACAAGAACAGGAGGCAAAAGGGGAAAAAAATGAATTCGCTCTCCTTACTGGAAAAGAAATACGGTGCCAGCCTTTTGACAGGACATCTCTCTCCATGCATCTTAACAGGCAGCGGAGACAGAAAAGACCTACATCGGGAAGGGACTGCAAGCTGGTTGGTGGTAAACTATCGCTCAAAGGTGTGAAACTTTTTGTTGGGCCACTGTGGCGTCACATCAACATAAATCAATAGTAGCCTGGCCTGACAGAAAGGACAAACATTTGACAGCTTTGAGGAGGAAAAAAGGTTGATGTAGATGGAACAGTTACTGCTTTTTCCCAAATTTATTCTGACCTACGTACCTATTTGGGGTCTGGATTAGGGATTTTTAATTACTTTATTTGTTGGTAATGGGACAGTTCACCCAGAAATCTACCTCTTTATCTGCTTGGTGCCTTTCTCATTTGTAAGTCACTATGGATAAAAGCATCTGATAAATGACTAATGACAGCACAATGGCGCAGTGGGTAGCACATTCGCCTCACAACAAGAAGGTTGCTGGTTCGAGCCTTGGTTGTGTCAGTTGGCATTTCTGTGTGGAGTTTGCATGTTCTCCCCGTGTTCGCGTGGGTTTCCTCCAGGTGCTCTCGTTTCCCCCACAGTCCAAAGACATGCGGTATAAGTGAATTGGGTAAGCTACATTTTCTGTAGTGTATGTATATGATTGAGTGTGTATGGATGTTTCCCAGTGATAGGTTGCAGCTGGAAGGGCATCCGCTGCGTAAAACATATGCTGGATAAGTTGGCGGTTCATTCCGCTGTGGCGAGCCCAGATTAATAAAGGGACTAAGCCGAAAATAAAATAAATGAATGAATAATTTTCATTCTTCTGTGGAAGACAATATTGTCAAAAAATCCTCAATGTGCTTATGGAAACAGGCTAGTGAGGTCTTTTCTTTTTTTGTTACAAGAAGTTTGAAATATTCTCACACACACTCAAAAAAAGGGGCGACACGGTGGCTCAGTGGTTAGCAGGTCGCTGATTCAAGTCCCGGCTGGGTCAGTTGGCATTTCTGTGGAGTTTGCATGTTCTCCCTGTGTTCATGTGGCTTTCCTCCAGGTGCTCCGGTTTCCCCCACAGTCCAAAAGACATGCACTATAGAATAAACTAAATTGGCCGTAGTGTGTGTGTGTGTGTGTGTGTGTGTATGTGTGTGTTTCCCAGTACTGGGTTGCAGCTGGAATGGCATCCGCTGTGTAAAACATATGCTAGATAAGTTGTCGGTTCATTCCGCTGTGGCGACCCCTGATGAATAAAGGGACTAAGCTGAAGGAAAATGAATGAATGAACACTCAAAAAATGATATTTGCTGTTTGTTCAAACTACTACTTCGATGTTGTTTTATGTTTAATCTACATTAAATTTGTGAAAATTAACAAGTTAACTTAATTCCCTCATGTTGTCCCAACACAAATTGATTGTGTGGAACCCAGCATTTTTTTACAGTACATTGAAAATTGAACAGAAGAAATGACACACATCAAAGGATCTGAGGGCGGAGTCTCAAAACCACACCCACCTTTTATATAATCAGCACAGACAGGTGGTGCATTTGCTGAACAAAGGGAAACTTGCTGTAACTTGCTGCCTAACTATCATAGCATAATGCATGGTTGGAAAAATAATGTCAGGTTATTCATTCATTCATTCATTTTCTTTTCGGCTTAGTCCCTTTATTAATCTGGGGTCGCCACAGCGGAATGAACCGCCAACTTATCCAGCATATGTTTTACGCAGCGGATGCCCTTCCAGCTGGAACCCATCACTGGGAAACATCCATACACACCCATTCACACACATACACTACGGACAATTTAGCTTACCCAATTCACCTATACCGCATGTCTTTGGCCTTGTAGGGGAAACCGGAGCACCCGGAGGAAACCCACGCGAACAACATGCAAACTCCACACAGAAATGCCAACTGACTCAGCCGAGGCTCGAACCAGCGACCCTCTTGCTGTGAGGCGAATGTGCTACCCACTGCGCCACCATTCAGCCCATGTCAGGTTATTAATATTAATAATAAACCTGGCATCAAAGGATGGTTTTTCTTTTTTTGTTCTGTTTCCTTGCACTGCAGAGTAACTGAATTTTCATTACTCTTTAAATTGTGCAAATTAAAAAATGCCCATAATGGAAACACAATTATATTGCAACAAAAAGTTTTTTTACACTATTAGCACAAGATTTTTCAGACAATTCACAAAACTTAATATTTTTTAACAAAACTGCAATAGAATTTTATTTTGTCTTTTTTTTTTTTTTGCATGTACAGGTCACCTACTCGATTTTGTTCTTTAAATATATGCTTATGATGTTTTTTGTAGAAACTGTCTCACTTGATGCTGAGGCATGAGGCAGCAGGCACTACAAAAATAAGTTGATTTGTTTATTCAGAAATATTCAAAATCCAAAGTTCCTCTGTTAAACTTTCACCTCCCAAAAACACTTAATACATGGCAGCAAAGACTATAGAATACACTAGAGATTTCACTTGAATTATTTTGAATGGGGAAAAATACTACGTCAATAGGGACAATAGCATGGTTCTCTGGAAGACGAGCTCGGTCCAGATGAGTATTCTTTATGACAATTTCTGCAGCTTAATTTTTTTTTGCCATCAGCAATACTTTTAAATTACCTTGGAAGAACAGCGCAAACTAACACAGCTTTATTCAGATAATAAGTATTAATAAAAGTAGATAAGAGTACTGTATATATAATAATAGAAAATATAGTTAGTTATTGATTTGTTTAATATTGTTTAATTAAGTAATATATTAATATAATGGTAAAATATAATTAGTAATATATTAATAATATAGTTACTGATAAGTTTGACTGACAGGATGACATCTGATCGAATTCTCCAGAAGCCATAAAGGAGGTTGGTGTCGTAAATTTGTTTCCCTTGCATGTGCCTTAGTTTGGGCAGCTACAAAAAAAACGCAATTTATTTTAAAATGATTTGAAGGTTTGGAAAACAAAATTTAGGACACAGTTGTTGTTATATTTCATTAGACCAATTTAGCTGATCATTCAAGAAATAATCAAGATTCAACATCACCATACAACAATTAAGCAACAGTAATTACAAAAACAATATCTGAATTAATTAAGTCAGCACAAAGCAAAACAATAATCCCGATAATCTGCCACATTTAAATGGACACTTGTATAGCGTCAGTCAGCAGGGCCGCCAGTCAATAAGAACAGGCATGGCTGAATGAGCTGTATTAACCTATGGCATTAACTCCAACATTTAAATGGACAGCATTAACAATTCATTTTCAATATACACACCATTAATTATGAAATCATAATTCGTGTTGCAGAAATGCAAAGAAAATCATTTAAAAAAACATTGACAAATGTCAAAGAATATGTTTGCAAGACTAGCAGGCATATACATTAAAACTCCCAAGCATTACCAATATCTCAGAAACACACACACACACACACACACACACACACACACACACACACACACACTGAAGGCGATGAGCCCCCTGTGGTGTCGCAGACAGATTCAATGTGCTGAGAAACAAAGTTCTGTACACAGACATCAAGCTCTGTTCACCCACACCACAAACATAATGGAGCATACACACACATGCAAACACCATTCAAACGCACAAGACAATGACAAAAACAAACAGTTAGTCCAAATAAATACATCATAAAAAAAGGAAAGGTACTTGCCCACTGAATCCTAAAAACTACATACTAAAATACTAACAACCACATTCCACATGTTGAAAATCCAGTGGTGAATTACCACGTAGGCTCAACTCATACTGAAAACATGCAGTAAGTTAATTAGCACTTTCAGTACCACAACTTGAATGGAAATAAGATGGTCTTTGTTATATTCCAGTTAGTGTTTTGCTAGCACAGTGTTAAAACATGTTAGCAGCATGATAAACATTAGCAACATGTTATGCCAACAACATGCTAGAAATATGGTAAACATGTCAGAACCAAGCTAATTCATGATAGCAATGTGCAGACATGTTAGAAACTGTTAGCAACATTTTAAACGTTATACAACTTGCTAAAACATGTCAGCTATTAGCTAAAACTTTATCATGTTCATGTAGAGCATGTTAGAAGCCTACATGCTATCAACATGTTAAACCATGCTAACAACAAACTCTAAATATGCCATAAACATGCTAGTAATGTGGTACAGTATGCCTAAACAGTGTTAACTATATGTTAAACTAGTAAATGCCAGCAACATTCTAAAACAAGCTAACATGCTAGTAAAATGCAAAAACCACTAGCTAGCAGCATGTTATAAAACAATCTATAAACATGCTAATCTGTCTGTGTGTTTCTATTTATCTTTTTTATGCCAACATTAAAGCTTTTTCACAAACATTACTTATCTAGTTTTATTTCAAATGATGATTTTTATATTTGTTTTTCCTGATTAGAAGCTAACATGGCAGATGGTACTTTATATACAGTAATAGCCAAATAATAATAATAAAAAAAAACTGAATAATGCAACTCTGGCTTTCCCTTTTTCATGTTGCCTTATTAATAACATGTAAAACAAGTAACTTGTTTTAATGTCATGAATCATAAACCTTGAACTCAGTTTTGGATTTTTATGTTGTTCTTGTTCGTCTGGCCATTTAATCTTTAAACTGTTGCTTTATTTTGTTAGTTAACTGAATTGGCAGGGGCTTTTCTGGGCCGAATTAAAAGGCTATAAGTAACTTTTACGAGCTAATGCGTGTGGGCATTCGGTGTAAGTGAGACTGAGAGTGAAGCATTGTGGGTATTATGTTTTTATTGAGTGGAACAGTCCCTCTCTTTCTGGATGAGAGGCTATTTTGTAGTGGCTGGGAAGTTTTATGTTGCAAGGCTATGGGAGATAGAAAAGCATCCCATCGACCCTGTTGTTTGCACCATTTTTATGATAAAGATATGATCCAGACGGTATTGACACAGACGTTCCATGTCTAGAATAACTATTGCAAGTGTATTAACAGGTCTTACATACCATAGATATGAGTTACATCTACTGCAGTGTGTACATTTAGTGGTTTATGGCTTAATTAAACATTACTGTAAATCAAATCTTTACAGGGGCAAGCATTGCTAAGAATGTTGGTCATATTTAGGAATTTAGTCAGAAACAACATTTTCTGAGCAATTTCTATCTGGAGGACTATAATCAAGTGAAAAACTGGCAATGTAGAGTCAACTCAACTACTGTACCTACAGTAACTCAACTGAAAAATGTCTCTTCCAAAAATACCACAATGTATGGTATGATAATGTATTTAGTATCTGTGATATGCTATTTTTGCTAATATAATAAATAAATATTATAATAAATAATAATAATAATAATAATAATAATAATAATAATAATAATAATAATATTATATTAAATAATATAAACTTTATTTATTTTTATATATTCTGCTAATATATATGCATACTGTATGGCAACAATTCTCTTTATTGAAGGAACACTGTAACTACAGACTCTTCTGAAAACGTAGCCCTATATACATTTCTGGAGATCAATTATGTAGCCAGAAGTACGTATGGCTCCATCTCATCTTTAAAATGAATGCTACAGGGCTATGACGCTATGACATCGTTTTTTTCGCGCTTACCAGCTGATTAATTACCTCTGTATGAACGGCCTTCCCGCTGTTATCAGTTTGTCCAGTAGCTCGCTGCGTATGTTGCATGATTTGAGACACAGAGCAAAGTTGACCGCAACGATGGGGTTCGAGTGCGGTGAAGAACGGTTCCAGAATCCAGGTAAGAAAAAAACAGAAGCCAAACAATTTAATAAACAAGTAAATAACAGGGTGAGAATGTGGTAAAATCTAAAAATGTGGTAAAAATCAGGCAAGGGCTTTTCTTTTTCTGGATTGCTTTTTAAAACTGTCAGTTGTGTTTAGGGAAGTGGGTGGGCGGGTCAATCAGTGCTTTTGAAAACACTATAGGTTGAGTTTAGGGAAGGAGGAGGGTGGGTTAGTCGATTGGTCGATCAGTCAGTCAGTCAGTCTGTTAGTCAGTCAGTCGAAAGCGGCTTCTGGTGGATTTATGCGATAACAGCAGGTGTGAATGGCACTCGCAAGAGAAATTTGAGATCTGAAAAAGCAAACACAGCGACCTCTGGTGGATTCACGAAAACAAAAGCTGCCAAAAAAAAAACGTAGCTCCTGGAATGTATTTGGTGCTCTCCAGAAATGTATATAGCAATAGGTTTTCAGAATGAGCCTGGGTTGGAATTTTTTAGCTAGATGCTAATGGTCTAATCCAATTCAAGATTTATGCTAAGTTAAGCTAAAAGTGCTCCCGCCAGAGCTGGAAATTAGCTAAATGGATTTAAAAAAGTAAAACTCAACTGTTTGGGGGGCGTGGGGATGTTTATTTTTAAAATAAGATGGTATTTATCTATTTATTTATTTTTTTACATTTTCAGAGATTGTAAATGCATTTACATGTTTTTTTTTTCGCTAACAGTTTTAATTTACTTTTTTTTTGCATTAACTACTCATTGACACGGGCAGCACGGTACTCACAGCAAGAAGGTCGCTGGTTCGAGCCCCGGCTGGGTCAGTTGACATTTCTGTGTGGAGTTTGCATGTTCTCCCCATGTTTGCGAAGGTTTTCTCCGGGTGCTCCGGTTTCCCCCACAAGTCCAAAGACATGCGCTATAGGAGAATTGGGTAAGCTAAATTGTCCGTAGTGAATGGGTGTGAATGGATGTTTCCCAGTGATGGGTTGCAACTGGAAGGGGGTCCGCTGCGTAAAACATATGCTGGATAAGTTGGCGGTTCATTCCGCTGTGGCGACCCCAGATTAATAAAGGGACTAAGTCGAAAAGAAAATGAATGAATGAATACTCATTGACACAGTTTAAAGTTCTCAAAAACAAAAAAAGAAACCCAGGTAATAAAATGTTAACAAGTACTTTCTGCTTTCCTAAAAAAATATTTAAAAATATAACAGTAAGTGGAAATAATAAATCCACTGGCCACAATTTACACAAAAATATATTTGTGCTAAAATTATTTAAAAAAATAAAGTGGCAATTTATAGTTTATTAATGTATTTCTATGTATATAATGCTGAGTGACTGACTGTTAAATATAACTTGCGCATAAATTTGTTACATTTCCTCTGTTGTGTCAAACCTCTTCAATGTTCCTGGCCAACAATCCATGACTTCAGGTGAAACAAATTTGCACTTACCATGTGCTATTTTTGTTGTTGTTGTGTGTGTGTGTGTGTGTGTCTGTCTGTGTGTTTTGCTTTTTATTGCCAGCAAAAATAATCAACAGTATTCCAGTGTGACTGGGATTTGCTCCTGCTGCGATAGGAAAGTTTCACCATGGGATCCAGTTTATATTGTTGGGTCCATGGCTCGGTAAATTCCACAGCCTCAGAAGTGATTCTTGATTTAAGCTCTCCAAATTGAACGTTCATTTTAGCATAGATTTTCCTCGCAAGTGATGAAGAATTTGCATACGTGCAGGCCGTCCTCGTCTCTATTGCTATCTCTCAGGAGGGAGATACAGTCCGGAGAGGCCTTCATTTCAATGTTAACATTTGCGGTGAGCAAATGGAAGTGTAGTTTTGGGGCGGCGTTGAAGATTGCTTGCTTGTCAGATGAAGAATTCCATTACATTTCTGCCTGTTCATTTGCTCAACTCTGTGGCCATAGGGGGAAAACACTCCGCAACTTTGAGTCCCTCTTTACCCCAGCGCTGAACACAAAGGCGGTGAGTCTTAAAGGGGATGGAAAGATTTAAATTAATTTTGCAATACCTCATTGCAATCCTGCCAAATACTTTGATAAAAGTGACTGAACACTCAGTATCAATATTTTATGAACAGGAAAAAAAAAGGGCCATCTGATTCAATTACAAATTCTAAAATCTGAGATCACTGCTTAGACATATTTGAAGTTATCATAACAGGAGTTGAATTAATTAATTCATTCATTCATTCATTTTTCTTCGGCTTAGTTTCATATTTAAGGGGTCACCACAGCGGAATAAACCGCCAACTATTCCAGATTATGTTTTACGCAGCAGATGCCCTTTCAGACGCAACCCAGTACTGGGAAACACCCATACACACATAACACGGGGAGAATATGCAAACTCCACAAAGAAATGCCAACTGGCGCAGCCGGGAGTCAAACCAGCAACTTTCTTGCTGTGAAGCAACAGTGCTAACCACTGAGCCACCATGCCACACAGGAGTAAAATAGCTTTTTAAAAACATATTTCAGGAGTTAAAGTTTAAGAGAATGTACATCGGAAAAAAAGGTAAATCAGTTAAATGAAGCTGAAAACACTGAAATAATGAAATGGCAATCCAGAGTCCTGATCGCAACCTGATTGAAAATCTTTCTCTTAGAGACTAGGGATGTTTTTGAGAGACTAGTGATGACTTATGGTTACAAATGTGCTGTATCCTTTCAAAGCAAGAGCTTCTACACTTCCTTCTCTTTATCAATTGCTGCAACATTCAGAAATGCTAATGGTAATCTTTCTACATATTACAATCATCGCTGCCAAATTTCATGACTTTTCTAGCTGCCATAGACTCAAGGGTGATGAAAAGAGGAGAATAATAATAATTTGTTGCTGTGAATTTCAGTTCATTAATGCAAAATGTAAAAAACAATTATATATTACACATACCTTAAAATGAATAACAATAAACAATAGTAATACTGTCAAAATAAACAAATCTTAATTTTTTTGTTCAATCAAATTAACTTTTCTAGTCATCTCAATTTACATCAATCAAACTGACAAAAAATATTAAGTTAAACTTTGTATAACTTACAAAAAATTGTTTAAAATAAGTTAAAGCAACATAAAAATATTTGTTGTCTTGACTTTTTGTCATAACATTTTTTACAGTGTGAGGGAAATATGACAGATTACATGCCGTTTGTCTTGCACCTTTGTCATCAGTTGTTTTATTTTGGGAAAAAAAGTTTTACCTCTTTGAACAATGGCTTTGTGCTCATATGACGCTTTAGCAGTTAGACGGCACGTTTCTGGCAGCTTGGTTCAATTAAGTTCCAGATCCCGACGTACTAAAGGAGTCAATCTGTTTTATAAGTATATAAACACCGTGTTTCAAGAAAGCGGGAGCGCAGATGGATGGAGATTGTGAGAAACAGATGCTGAATGTCAAAAGCAGGATACTGACACTCAGAGAATTGATGCAGTTTCTTCACACACATAACGTGCCGCTAAAGTGACTCTACTTTTCATTCCTGTTGTAGTTATTGTTCTGGAAATCATTTGTAAGGCATTGGCTTGTAAAGGAAGCAGAAGAGGGATATTTGATATTCACCATCTGCAGTGTGTGTGTGTGTGTCGAAGTTGTTGTTGTTTTATTGACTGAGAGGCATCGGTTCTTAAGTGAGAGTGAAACAGGAAGAACATTCTTTTGTACTTTTTGTGTTTTTAGTTAAAATAAATCTTTGTTGTTTTTTTTTTACAGGAATAATGTTTTTTTTTACATTACGTGTATGTACAGATATATTTATGTGATTACAAACACAGTATAAGAGTATTATTGTGAAATAAACTTTCAAATTAAAATATGTTTTTGTATTTACAAAGTTATGTATAAAGAAACTTTTGATGGACAGACAGACAGAGATGGATGGACAGATGATAGATGGATGGATGGATGGGTGGATGGATGGACCGACAGACAGACAGACAAACAGATGGACAGATGATAAACAAACAGACAGACAGACAGACAGTTGATAGATAGATAGATAGATAGATAGATAGATAGATAGATAGATAGAT
>CAIGQW010005633.1:24078-42308 GCA_903798125.1 Danio choprae | reverse complement strand
GATAGATAGATAGATAGATAGATAGATAGATAGATAGATAGATAGATTGACGGACAGACAGACAGAGACAGACAGATGACAGAGACAGACGGATGGACAGATGAGAAGACAGATAGATAGATCTAATCTAATTCGACATAAACAGCTTCTATATATGCTAGGTAAGCTATTTTGTTTAAAGAGATAACTGATGTAAATGTGTGGATTTTGGCACACAGTGAAGTTCTCTCTCTCTCTCACTCATCAATGCAGAAGCCTGTAGAAAGCTGACATGCTCCATATGCTGAGTGTTGTAAGTACTGCGCTGTATGGACTGTCAGGATCTCCAACTCTGCATTCATCCGTCATCATGATCCATGCGAGCGGAGGAACAGTCGGCCTCTCTGGATGTGCAGGAAGTCATACTGTACTCAAGGTCTGTTTAGCAGCTCACAGCGGCCACGGCTCTCCAAACTGACATGATGACTGAATTATTTCCTCTTACACTGCTGTGTTCAACGACTTTGATTGAATCACAGTCATATAAGGAATTAAGGCAAATTAACTTTTTGTGCATCAGAGTTGTTCCATGAGGTTTTCAACTGACTAGTGGGTACAGTGTGTTTAGTGTTCGGCACAATCCACTCACTGACCATCTGATTCATGAAACAAGAAAACATTGCAGGAACCAATCAAATGTTAAATGTTTTTGGCTTCATACACTGCTTTTGATGAAGACATTTCCAGAGTTTGCCAGTTTTGTGGAATAAAACCTTTGAAATATATGCCTACTCTGGCTTTCGTTTGATGCACCTGATAACAGATAACTTTTAAATCTACAAACCCAGTACTGGAAAACATCCATACACACTCTTTCACACACATATACTACGGCCAATTTAGGTTATTTAATTCACCTATAGCGCATGACTTTGGACTGTAGGGGAAACCGGAGCACCCGGAGGAAACCCACGTGAACACGGGGAGAACATGCAAACTCCACGGGACTCGAACCAACAACCTTCTTGCTGTGAGGCGACAGTGATAACTACTGTGTCGTCCCATAAAAACAATAATAAGATTAAATATTAATAACATATATATATATATATTTGACACTGAAACAGTGAGTGCTTTTGCTTTCAATAATTGTAGTGTCAAAGATTTCTTATTCACTCTCATTAGCAAAGAAAACAAAAGGTCAATTAATTGAGACTTATCTCACAATTCTCATTGGAAATACATGCCTCAGTTACGTTAAATACGTTGCTCTGGGTACGTTTTGTTGAAAGTTTCAGATGACAATTCCACTAGAGGGCGCTGCATAGATTTTTACCACTCTGAAATACGTTACTTAGGGTGCGTGTTTTTGGTATGTTTCATTTACACGTCCTTCATGTACACATGCACAAAAATGCTGTACAGTTGTACATATCACCTAGACCAGCAAACCTCTGACCTAAACCCTTCCCTAAACATGACCAACAGTGTTTTCAAAAGCAAACATGAGAGAAAAGTGCACTAAACATGCAAAACATCAAATTTTTACACATAAAATCTGAAATGTACATAACAGAATAAAACATTTTTTTCTAAGAACTGCACATTCTCATCTTATTTTTTTTCTGCTTCAATATTTAGTTATCATCAATTCTCTCTTTTATTTTCCTATGCACCGGCTATTTTTCTCTCTAAACTTTCACTCACCCCTCAATAGCAAATAAAACCCAAATAAACTGCGATTATTCACTTCCAATGCCATTCAGATGCTTTTTTTCTCTCTAAACTGCCTTTTCCCTGTGCATAGTATGCATTGCAATGACTTTTTAAACAAAATTTTTGGTTTGTAAAACCTACTACCTATATTGTATCTTGTAGGCCATGCAGCGTCTTGTGTTTATTTTCAAAATGGCTTATTTTCCAGTCGTCTATTTGATGGTTTGGCGAAAGTGCTTTCGGTGGTAACCACCTTCTGCTGTGTATTTTGCCCCATGTCGCTGTTTTCCGCTTCCCGCCAACACATGATTAGAGAAATCTCCATGCATGGCGGGACAGATCTATTTCCTCATCTAACGCGGAGAGCCGACTATAAGCCGGCAATCTAAATTATGGATAAAAACACAGTGTGGTGCTTTTGAGAGATATTGTGTGGGCCCAGTGTAATAACACTTGCTATGACCCCTATCATTTTGTCCCGCCACATCACGCAATGGGCTTTCGGGGTTGCTGTCACCCTCCATTTCCGTCAATAGGCTTTGCCATTCAAAGGAATATGACATAGCTGTAAAGCAATCTGGCCCGACTCTAGGAATTAATTTGAAGAAGCTGTCCAATGAATCACATTCAAATACGAGGGACATGTTTTCACGTGCCTCATTGTACGATGTCTCCGTCTTGTCAAGGGAAGGAAAAAAAAAAGAGATCCCCCCTCATTTTTAGGGGATTGAACAACACGGGTATGAGCGACCCAACTTTACATATGCAAAAACAGTGAGAGTGTATTCATTGATGCAGGCGGACACAAAGCGGATGGCACAATCAAAAATGCCATTTGCCTTGTAAGCCGTGCACCTTTCATTTCCACGTCATCACAGGTTGAATACCAAAAGCAGATGCGGTCATGACCATTTACTAAATGCATTGCATTTGAATATTTGAATATGTTATTCCAGCAGCCTGATTTTAATGCAATTCTTTGGTGTATGCTCAAAAAAAGGAATGCTCGCTCAGTGTAAACAAATCTGTGAAATCTTTTGCATTCAAGTAAAGCAAACTTTTTATTTATTTATATATTTATTAGAAATAAGTAAAGCAAAATCAAATCTTCGTTATTTACCTGTTGTTAAAATAAAATCTACAATCAATTTAAGCAATTGCATAAATTAATTAAGTGGGTGTTACATTACTTTAAAATATATAATGCATTTTGTTGTTGTTGTTGTTGTTGTTGTTGTTGGTTTTTAAATTAAGAGTTAACATTAAGAGCTTAGTTTTTCGTTTGACCAGCATAATGAATTAATTGCAACATAAATATCACTTATACCTTTATATATTTTAACGAGTAAAGGTCAGAAAAAGTATGTTGTTTCATCAAATGTTGAAAAAATATGTCACACACATCTGACTTCTCATTGAACTCATTGAATTGGCTAATTCCATCCAACAATTCCAACAATATATTAAGTTGTTTAAAACCTTAAAGCTTAGAATCTGCATTGAATTTATTTTCTACAGAGTGTAGTACGTAATATAAAAATTGCCAATGTAATCTGATGGAGGCACCAAAATGAGACGTTTCAAGCAAGGACACAATAATAAAATGTGCAAAACATTCAAGAATTGTGCATTAGCTAATGTACAATAATTAAGCAAACAAGCAGAAAAAAGTGCAAGCATGCACACACACGCGCACGCACATACACGTGCAGGCTGTCTACTTCTGACCGCTATCTGCATGAAAGTTCCCTCAGCCTGTATCTGCTTATGAAGATCAAATAAAAGTACATCTGCATTATGATTACGTAACCACTGAGAACCATCTGAGAGAAAACACCCTGATATTCATTCATAATCAAGGTTATTAATTTACATCAGAGTGTGTTTTTTGTGCATGCTTTTATTCATTCATTCATTTTCTTTTCGGCTTAGTCCCTTTACCAATCTGGGGTCGCCACAGTGGAATGAACCGCCAACTCATCCAGCATATGTTTTTATGCAGTGGATGCCCTTCCAGCTGCAACCCATCACTGGGAAACATCCATACACACTCATTCACACACCTACACTACGGACAATTTAGCTTACCCAATTTACCTATACTGCATGTCTTTGGACTTGTGGGGGAAACCGAAGCACCCGAAGGAAACCCATGCGAACACGGGGAGAACATGCAAACTCCACACAAAAATGCCAACTGACCCAGCCAAAGCTCGAACCAGCAACTTTCTTGCTGTGAGGTGATCGTGCTACCCACTGCTCCACCATGACGCCCCTGCATGCCTATAATTAATTAATTTGTTTTGTTGCTTGTTTGGTTAATTAAAAGAGCTGACACAATTTTGGCATATATTTTATTATAGGTAAAATCTGTACAGTGATTCTTTAATCTGTCCCATTTTGAGGTTTATTTTATATAATTAAACTATATTAAATGCATGTAAAGTGTTGTTAAATAGCTTCTTCATTCAGCACAGCAGCTATATTATGTAAAAGTGAAACAACATTCTAACCTGTACTTATTTGAACTTGTACTGTTAAAATATATAGGAATGTGTGATTATACTGAATTGTATTACATATATTTTAAACATTAAAAACTTGAAAAAATGTGTAAAACTTAATGATAAAGATTTAAAATGACAATTACTGTGTATTTTGACAATTAAAGTCTTTTAATATACCATCACATGATTCATTGTCTAAATTTCTTTTGTAAATAACTCAGCATCCTGCCATGTGCATGAAAGTTCCCTCTGCCTGTATCTGCATAAGAAGATCAAATGAAATGCATATGCATTACATGATATGCCATCATAATCAATGTTAACAAAGCTCATCTGAATGTGTGTGCGTGTGGTGCTGGTATTCATCACACTGTGGGGACTCAATGTTCTCACAAGTATAGTAATACCAGGTCATTTTTGTCCTTGTGGAGACATACAGTGGGTACAGAAAATACCATGTGATATTTCAGTTTTTCTTTTTTAATAAATCTGCAAAAGTGTCAACAATTCTGTGTTTTTTTCTGTCAATATGAGGTGCTGTGTGTACATTCATGAGAAAAAAAGAACTTAAATGATTTTATCAAATGGTTGCAATATAACAGAGAGTGAAAAATTTAAGGGGGTCTGAATACTTTCCGTAAATTGTATTTGAGAAAATCCTGTGATGATAGATAATTTCTGTGAGGGTCTAGTTTAGGGATAGGGTTGGGGGAAGTATACAGTATTTCTACAGTATAAAAATCATTATGTCTATGAGAAGTCCACATAAAACATGAAAACCCAACATGTGTGTGCAAAGTTGCATTAATGCATAGGCCTATATATTCCATATATATACATCAAAAATGACATTATAATTAATCTATTTAAATATATATTTAGATCAAGAATCATATTATAACATATTTAAAGAATCTATTCAAGGATCACAGTGCAGACCCAAAATGCTCATTAATCATGATTTTAAAGTTTCATCATTTAGTCACCCTTCACTCATCAAAAACCTGTTTGAGATTCTTTCAACAACAAAAAAATATATATTTTGAAAAATGTTGAAAATGGGTAACCATTGACATTCATAGTATTTATTTTTCCGACTATGGATGTCAATAATTACTGGTTTCGAAAATTCTTTAAAATAGTTTTAGAACCACTTGAGAGTAGATAAATAGTGAGTTAATTAAACGTTTGGGTGAACTGTCTCTTTAAATCTTTATATTTTTTCCACTATCCTTCAAATCACTAGGTTTTGTGCGTCTGCCATTTAAAATATACAAACATTTAGCAGGATCACTTATTCCTTCATTATAATAAGCACAGTATGTACAGTAGTTTCATTTTTACATAAATACAGTATATCTGCTATACTGAATGAAGCTGAATAAGGTTTGAAGATGACTTTACCCTTGTTTTTAACATTTGTGCACCCATGTTGGCAATAGCCAGAAATACATTATATGGGTCAAAATTATTGATTTTTATTGTATGTCAATAATCATTAGAATATTAAATAAAGATCCTGTTCCATGAAGAATTTACTATCATAAATATATCAAGGGCCTCATGGTGGCGCAGTGGATAGCACGTTCGCCTCACAGCAAGAAGGTCGCTGGTTCGAGCCTTGGCTGGGTCAGTTGGCCTTTCTGTGTGGAGTTTGCATGTTCTCCCGGTGTTGGCGTGGGTTTCCTCCGGGTGCTCCGGTTTCCCCCACAAGTCCAAAGACATGCGGTACAGGTGAATTGGGTAAGCTAAATTGTCCGTAGTGTATGAGTGTGAATGGGTGTGTATGGATGTTTCCCAGAGATGGGTTGCAGCTGGAAGGGCATCCGCTGCGTAAAACATATGCTGGATAAGTTGGCGGTTCATTCCGCTGTGGCGACCCCAGATTAATAAAGGGACTAAGCCGAAATGAAAATGAATGAATGAATGATATTTTTAGATATTTGGACTAGAAACAAGGGATCTCATTTTCCAAAAGTGTGTCTTTATGACCATTTTAACAACAAAGAGTTTTTTAAAAGATTAAACCACACTTTGCATTCATTTAATAAGCTTTCATTGCATATAAAACACAAATCTGAACTATACTAAAACTGAAGTCACAAACTCACAAAACTGCTCATTTTAAACAACAAAAATCATTTATTTTTGAGTGACAGACAAAAGATTCAGGAGTTATGCATTACCTCATTTAATTAACCAAACAAATCGAAGAAAAATAAAAAATAAACACTCCAATAAGCATAAATCACTTTAATAATGAACGCATATTGGAGCATTTTCTCTCAGATGTGGTTTTGTAATCATAATGCAGATGCTTTTTGTCATACTTTTATTTGATCTCCATATGCAGATACAGGCAGAGGGCACTTTCATGCACATCGTGGTCAGAAGTAAACAACCTACAGCGGGTTGCCTTTTTTTCTGTGTGTAGCCTATGTGTGTGTGTGTTTCTTTATATGTGCGCATGCATCCAGAAGTCTCCAGTGAGATGAAAGCCATTGTGATGTTAATGCTCTTGATAGCAGAGGACCCTCAGTCCACGTCCATCGCCACGCGGCCCCCGCTAGATTTAACCCGGAGTCTCTCAAACACTCGGCAGCGAGAAATCAAAGAGCCCTAGGTCTCTAACACTCCTCCATACTCAAAGAATATAGAAATACAGCGGCCCGAGACGAGCAGAAACACTTAGAGATAAAAAGGCACAATGGAGAGCAGGGCTACAATCAGATTGAGACGCGGGTCAGGACAGATGGGACCCCGTGATTAATTGTACGGTGGTCTATTATTGACAGAGACGCTGGGTTCCTGAATGCACGCGCGCTGTTCTGATGGCTTTCAATATTCATCAAAAATAGCGTGGTGCGGACTAGATTTAAACAAGTGGGTTTTTATTTTTATTGCTTGTTAAGAGCGCTTGAGATACATTTTGAGGTCATTTTAATTTGAATTATTTGAAGATATTATTCCGCAAAATCGTTATTATGCTGAAACAGATTAACAAAAATGTATGGTTCAATTTTGGTCTCTGCATTAAATTAAATTTTGAAAGGTGACTACTTGATACATAATAAATGTCTGTTTTAATGTTATGAATTACTTATGCGAAAAATAAAATGTCAAAATATTGGTGACATTTTTCAATTGCCATTCAGTGTAACATTTCCTGTCATGCAACTATAATAAGTTTATGATGACAATGAGCAATCATAATAAACTTTGTATATTTGAAACAATAAAAACAAATGGGTATAAAATGAGTGGTTTGAAGGATTGTGGCAAGGTATTAAGATTTCAAATTACTTTTAACTAATATTAGTGACCAGATATTTTTTTGGTATGAGCTATAGTTAAAGTAAATGACCTTTTAGTCAGTGTTTTCTGTAAATCATGGTAAAAAAAAAAGTGGGTTCCACACAATTCCTTAGTGTTGTCCTAAAACAATTCGATTAATTAATTTCAAATTAAGTGGATTGAACATAAAGCAATTAAGTTGTCCTCCAGAAAACTTAAAAATTGTGTTGGTACAATTCATATGAACTGAGTAGTTTGAACAAGCAGCAAAAGTACTTTTTTGAGCACACTGTATAAAATGCAGGGTTCCACACCATTCATTTATATTGTCTCAACACAAATCATTTAAGTTAACTTTACAGATGTAACACATTTAAGTGGATTGAACATAAAAAATTAAGTTGTCCCAATGAAATCCCAATAATTGTGTTGTTTCAGCTCATTTTAAATAAGTAGTTTGAACAAGCAAAAATTGTTATTTTTTAATGTGTATATAGTATTTGTGTCTCTAAACGAATAAGCATTCTAATGTATGAAAATAATAATAATAAATAACAAAAATAAAGATGCAACGTATAAATGTGTTGCTGCCTTAAATTTTAAAGGTGAATCAAATTAACTTCAGTCACTTCAGCTTACAACAATTAAACCACTTGAAACTTAAAACTTAAAACATCAGGTTACAATTTTCATTACATAAAAATAAAGCTGAAGCCTGGTCAAATTATTATAATAGGTTTAAGTAACATTTTTTTGTCTTAACTGAAAAACTCTTCATATTTGACCTATAAAATTTTTTTTATATATCAAAGCTGTAAATAAAAGCTAAAAATCATATTTTACAAAACAATAATAAATTACTAAACTTTTTCTCATTCAAAATATTTAATCTTACAAACTTTTTATAGCAGAAAACAATAAATAATAAACAAAGACACACTCAAAACATATTCAAACGAAATGTTTAAACAGAAGCATACAAAAAACAAATCTACTAATTAAAGAAACTGCAATAATATCTAATAACTAAAATAAGACTGCAACCTTGAACAACAAATGTAAAATATATCATCATAAAAATATTAGGTTTGTTGATAGTGCTGTATTTATAATAAGTAAGGTCAATTTAATATGCATTTAATGTCATCTCATCTATTTAACTCAGTATGTACCTAAGATTTATGTAATTTGCTATTGCGTGTTTCATTTTATTCTTTGTGATGTTATATTTGTCATGTTTTGTACATAGTTAGATGAGATGAAATGGGATTTTCAGACATGTATGAGTTAAAGTTGCATTGCATTGTGTTGTATTACTTTGCTTTATTAATTAATTGTAGTTATTTATTTATTTATTTTAACATGTTCAAAATAAAAGTCTAAAAATATCAAAGTGTAATACAGCTTAACCTATTTTTGGAAGAATAAATATATTTCATTCTGACTTAATAAATCTGTTACGGTACGCAATGACAATGGAGCATTATGTCAACTATTTTATTTTATTTTATTTTCACAAACGTTATTTAAATATTAAAGTACACTTTAATTTCTATGTATATAAAAATATGTTTTTGTAAAATTTTGCTTTATTGCCATTCAGACACTGTTAATAGAATAATATTGTACTTTCAGTGCTTCATACATGAACATACTTTAAAGACGATGCCTTATACATATAAATCAGATCACTCTCAAATTATCACTCCAAAACCATCAGATATTTAAGAATAAACCGATTTTACTATTATATAATTATATATTTATATAATTATGAATTATATATTTCTTATATAAGCATTAGTAAAATTATTGACAGCAAAATATGGCATGTTTATTTTTATTGCAACTTTATAAAAAATTAATAAACCTGTATATTAATCAATATTCTAGAATGTAAAGTACAATTTTGATTTGAAAACAAATTAATGAGCATTATGATCAAATATCAGATTTCACAATGCATTACATACAAAAAAAAAAACATGAATGGAAAGGAAATAAATATAAATAATTATGAAATAAATGAAAATAAATATGCCATTACAATTAAACATACTATGACATTTCTATTGGAATTTTCATTATTATTATTCTCTAATGTATAGCTAAGTTTTTCCTCTGGTCATTAGAACTTGAAAAGCGAGAGTTTCATTCACTACGGATGCCATGTTTTGAACTTAACCCTCAATTAGAGAAGTGCACCAACTTACCTAATGAGCCACGCAGCTCGGCAGATGCCTGCGACTTTACTCTCAGTGGGTAATCGTCTTACCGAAATATATATCAAATTAATTTTTTGATCTGTGTCGGCATCATGACAGAACATCCCCTCTTAAACTTTTAAACCAAAGCAAGCAAACACATCAAACACCCCCGCACCCCGCTCACTTCTCATTACTTTACCGGAATTTCACTTGAGCAAAAACAAATAAACAAGTTATTTGCATGAGAAATATTACCGCATTAGGACTATCATTAGTGACTTTTATATAATAACACAATCTTGCCTTATAAAGACATGAGGTTCCGTTTCAAGCATTAGCGTAAGAAGATTAAAGTTTTAGTCGATTCGCTCTCCTCTTAAACAGAAGAAAAGGCTTTTGAAGATTTAAAGGGGTTGCTTTTGTTTTACTTTTTCACTTTTCATTCATTTATTATAAATGGAAAGCTGTAATGCTTCGATTTGTTTCCTTTCAGCAATACTACATTTCCTCAGATCCGACTTTAAGCTCGTCTCATGCTGGATTTGATAACACGGGATCATTGGAAATATGTGAATACGTCTATATTTGTGGAAAACTACAATACAAAAAAAAAACTATCAAACAAAGAAAAATATAAAATACAAATTTACATTTGTATGTGTAATACATTTAACGTGATTTGTACGTGAAATGAACACTAGCAGCATTACAAAAAACCCTAATTTTATTTATTTTCATGCAAATAAATATTAAGGGGCACACTATCAAAGAATAGAGGATGTTTTCTAAATACAGGTGTAAACATTTTGACCTTGTCCACTTTTAATTGTTTCTAGAGAATCAAAAAAATTATTTGGATTCCTTTCATAGTGTAAACACACCTGTGTTTAACTGCACTCAAAAAATAATGTTTGTTGTTCAATCTACTTATTTAAAATAAGCTAAAACAACACAATTCTTGGGCCCCACTGTGGCGCAGTGGGTAGCATGATCGCCTCACAGCAAGAAGGTCGCTGGTTCAAGCCTCGGCTGGGTCAGTCGGCGTTTCTGTGTGGAGTTATAGGTGAATTGGGCTCAAGCTAAATTGTATGTGTATGAATGTTTCCCAGTGATGGGTTGCAGCTGGAAGGGCATCCGCTGTGTAAAACATATGCTGGATAAGTTGGCAGTTCATTCTGGTGTGGTGACCCCAGATTAATAAAGGGACTAAGGCGAAAAGAAAATGAATGAATGAATGAATGCACGAACACAATTCTTAAGTTTTGGGGGACACCGTAAGTGTTTTATGTTCAATCCACCTTGTAAAAAACTAGTAAGTTAACTTAATTTCTTCATGTTGCCCCAACACAAATCAATTATGTAGAACCCAGCAGTTTTACAGGTGCGCGTTCAAAGACTAGAATACATAAGATGTGTCACCTGTGTAATTTTGGATGGGGTAAAACCTAAAGGTCAACATGGCCACTCTAGCAAAAAAAGGCCTGCCTTCTAGTAAAAAATCCAAACATCAGTCACTATAGACTGACAATTCTCTGGGGGAGGGACTCGGTCCAGACGTGTGTTTTTACGACATTTTCTGCAGCTTCAATGTTATGAAGTATGAGCATATGTACATGAATCTCAGCAAATATTTGCCTCAGACATGACAGCTTGAAATCCCTATTTTTAAACAAAACAACTACCCTTGAAAACAAATGTTCTCTGGTTTTGTAATCTGTATGAAACAAATGCAAAGTACAATATGTTCTATCTGACCTTATTATTGGCAACCACTTGAACACCCAAAAACTTGTAAACAAAAAGGTCACAGTCAATTTAGGAGCAGATTTGCAGTCTGGATTTAATTATTATTTAACATTATTTAGAGAATGATATTGTGTCAAATGTAAGTTGTTTGTTCTTACTGTAATCACAGTTTGATTGACAGAATGACGTCCGATCACGTCCTCCAGAAACAGCTATAAAGGAGGTTGTGTCATGATCTCGTTCCCTTCCAGTGTGCATGCACATTAGCTTGGGCAACCTGAAAAATGAAGTTTTTTGTCATGATTCGAAGGTTAAGAAACCAAAATTTATGATTCAGTAAAATTTCATTGGCGATTCCAAATGTTCAATTAAATTCTAAGCTTGGCAAAGTGTTTTGGAGAATTTTATGTTTCCTCATTCAAAGAGATACACTAAAAAATGCTGTAGAATGTACAGCCAATTTACAATTGTGCTGTATTTTTACAGCACAAATGTAATTGTTAATTTACAGTGCACTCTTACAGTATTACTGTCAATCAAAATTGCCAGTAATACTGTACATTTTACAGCATTTTTTACAGTGTAGGAGCTGCCCTTGATTGCCCAAGAGGCATTTAAAAAATGTCCGTTGAGTGCAATAGTTTGCCTTAAAGGGACTTTGCTATATTCAGATAGCAAATAAAGACCATTGACATGTTCTAGCTCAAAACAATTTGTAACATTTTTGCTGCAGTTTACAGGTTGAATGATATATTTCATAGAAACTGTGTTCAATGGTGTGCAAAAAGGTTAAAAATATATTTTCTCTTACTTGGTGGGTGTGTCAAAAAAAATCAGCCCAATAAGCAACAATGTATACACATCATGAGAGATTAAAGAGCAAGCTCACATTATGGGTACAAGTAATGTACAGCATGTTCTCTTTTATTCTGGATGGCAAGGACAGTGACTGTACCACACCACTGTTTGCTTTTAAAAGAAAATAAAAAATGTTTTGCAATGTTTTCTGAACACTTACCCCAATACTTCTCTGCCTACTGATCTAATTCTTAAACATTATAGGATGTGTTGTTGAAATTCGCAACCTGATGGGATTTCAACTTGTTGACTGATTGTAAGTTTGGTTTGAAAGGTGAAAAAATGTACTAGTGCTTATTCTAATACAGACCCACAGTATTCAGCATAGTTTTGTAGCTATCAGGACAGGAACAAAAGTTGCAGCTCTCCACAATGTTTTCCTTTGGTTCCTTTTGTGCTCATGTACTGTAATTTTTTTTTAATCTTATTTCAATATCACTTCAAAAGATCAGAAAATGCTCGTACATACACCCATAGGTTAATTTCAAACACAATAAAACAAAGGGAGGTATGTAAATATACTTGATTTAAAACTTAAACTTTAGAGACTTTAGACTTAAAAAATAAAATCTTGCCCACCTTCCTATCCCCACAAAAAAAACACATGAACCTTACTTGCGCAATTACATTTTACGATTGCTTTTTTGTACATATGCTATGTTTCCATTTACCTAATTTTATGCACATTTTCATCTTGATCTCACTAAGAAACGTAACTATTTTATGTATTGGCAGAAAAGTGGCTAATTTGTACAAATTCATACAATTTCATTCATTTGAAAAAGTAGACATGACCTTAAACCTCACCCCTAAACCCAACCATCATTGGGGCATGAGCAAATCTTATTAAAATGTACAAATGATATGGTAAAAATTCAAAGAATTGGCCACTAAATCCAAAAGTTATGAATTGACGTGAGATTGTGTTGGTATTAATGCTGAATGGAAGCACCAAAATGTGCATAAATTCAAAAAAATGCTAACTTATTTTATTCAAAACTATGGCTTGATGCACAGCAAAAAAGGTGATGTGTTTTTGCATTAACAGATGCTCTGATTAATTTTTCAAATTTCACATTTAACTATGTGTACACCTTTTTGACTGTACGTGTCTATCTGTGCCTACATGTGTGTAGTGTGTGTCTTTCTTAACGCATTTATTGTCTTTCACGTATTTATTGACTTTTACATATTACATGTCAACATTGCTAATTGTATATTGTTTTGTACTGTTGTGTTTTTTGGAGTATGTTGTATTTTGCATTGTTGTTGTATTTTGCACTGTCTGTATTTTGCACTGTCTGGAGCCAGCACCTAAACTTTTCAATCATCATAGTACCCGTGCTGCTGATGATGTGACAATAAAAGTGATTTGATTTGATTACATTTTAATGCCTCATTAAACACTTATTTTTGGAACTGATAACACATTTTTTATAAAACACCCTCATAGTTAGAAATACCTTTTTTTTAAAGAGAGAATTAAACAAACTATTTAGTGTCATACACTGGGCGTTTCTCTTTAAATCTGTTGTAAAATGTGCTACAAATGACATATTATACTTTTGCAACCATTTTTTGCCTTTTTAATAACACTGTGCCGTTTACTAAACCTGCATGTGGAGTGGAGTAAAATAAAAGTATTTTTCAGTTTTTGCACAAACGCTAAAAGATGCATACATTCATTTTCCTTTGGCTTAGTCCCTTATTTATCAGGGGTTGCCACAGTGCAATGAGCCGCCAACTATTCCGGCATATGTTTTACGCAGCGCATGCCCCTCCAGCTGCATTCCAGTACTGGGAAACACCCATACACTCTCACATTAACACACGCGCACTCGTACACTATGGCCAATTTAGTTCATCCAATTCTCCTATATCGGATGTCTTTGGACTGTGGGGGAAACCAGAGCACCCAGAGGAAACCCACGTGAACACGGGGAGGAGGACATGCAAAACTCCATACAGAAACACCAACTGGCCCAAACGTGACTCGAACCAGTGACCTTCTTGCTGAGAGCCACTGTGCCGTACATACATTTCTTATTATAAGAAATTAGCCATGCAGACAATATATGTAGACCTTTTTAATTTTTGACATACACTGAAACGTACACTAGGTCCATACACTAGTGTAGATGTGTTGTCTGAAAAACAAAATGTAGTAAAATGCACTTGTATTGTACTCGAGTCCCATATTTCCAATAAGCATGGGTCGGATTTTGAAGTTTTATCTAAATCAGTGGGTTGATGTTTGCATGCTGAGAGATTGAACACAACACAAAGCAAAAGTTCAACAGTTTAAGAAGATGAACAGGTATTAAGTCTTAATGTGCCTTCTGTCTGCTCATAAAGAAAGTGATTTTTTCCAAACCACACTTTATCACACTGCAGGCTCTTGAAAATCGCCTCCTGATCTGGTGCCTCAATCATGAAATTACACAGAGCGTCTTAAAGAGGTTAAAGATTATCTGATGATCGGGGGATGCATTAGCCACTCCAAACTCTCCACAAAGATGCTGCGCTTTTCACTTTTCATAATTAAAAGAGTGTTTTTTTTTTTTTTTCTTTCGTTGATAAGTACTTTGAGAAGCTTTCCCTGTCCAGGCCTAAGAGCTTTATGGACAGATTGCCCACTGAAACTGGACAGAAAGGCCATGCGAGAACAGATCTTTGAAAAGTAATCCACTGGCTTTAACTTATACCGCAGCCGAGCACGCATTTGATGTTTTTAGATTTCTCCGAAATGCTTTACTGTTTAATAAATTAATTCAACCCCTATTTTGAGTTCATATGCATAGTAAGTACACTGGCGGTCAAAAGTTTGAACAATTTTTATAGATGTTTCTAATGCTCAATGAGACTGAACTTATTTTTCTAAAATACAGTAAAACATGTTATATTGTGATTCATATATTGTGATCATTTACAATTTTTATGTTACAAGGGCAACACAGTGGCTCAGTGGTTAGCACTGTCACCTCGCAGCAAGAAGGTCGCTGGTTCGAGTCCCGGCTGGGCCATTTCTGTTTAGAGTTTACATGTTCTCCCCGTGTTCATGTGGGTTTCCTCTGGGTGCTTTGGTTTCCCCCACAGTCCAAAGACATGCGCTATAGGTGAATTGGATGAACTAAATTGGCAATGAGTGTGTGTGTGAATGTGAAATTGTATGGGTGTTTCCCAGTACTGGGTTGCATCTGGAAGGGCATCCGCTGTGTAAAACATATGCCAGAATTGTTGGCGGTGCATTCCGCTGTGGCAACCCCTGATAAATAAAGGGACTAAGCCAAAGGAAAATTAATGAATGATCGTTATGTTGCATTGACAAGACCAACATACTTAAAGCTTTTTCTTTTTCTTGGACCTCCTTTTTTTGTAAAATGGGTTCGGATTTTGTTCACTAAGGGTTAGGGCTAACACAAAGCAAATCTTTTCCAAGTTTGCAAAAAAAAAAAAAAAATGTTGTGAATTAGGTGCATTTCCATCAAGTTGCTAGGTAACCTAGTAACCAACAATAAACAAAACAAGCATTATGGAGACAGCTGATTGGTCATGTGTGTGTAATATTTGCCATGTCAGAATTGATTTAGCAAATGTGTTTTTATCTCCCATGATTTGCATTAAACCTTTTTTTGCTCAAAACTACCTCAAGTGTAAAAATGTTTTCGCAAATTAAGGGATTTTTATTCAAAATTTGTCCTTTCCATCGCATTTCTCATGCGATACATCAAAATATGCATTAACACAGGGTGATGGAAACTCAGCCACTCATCATTGAGGGTGTCAAAACTTTCAAACAATAAAAATGAATGTATTTAACCTACACCCTATCAGTTAAGACACTCAGACATCCATCTATCAATCTAGCTATCATTGGCAAATCTAGCAACTAGCCAAGGACATTTTAACAACATGCTAATTTATGCTTCCTGGGGTGCACGGTGCCTCTGTGGTTAGCACTGTCGCCTCACAGCAAAAAGGTCACTGGTTCGAGTCCCGGCTGGGCCAGTTGGCATTTCTGTGTGGAGTTTGCTTGTTCTCTCTGTGTTCACGTGGGTTCCGGGTGCCCTCAAAGACATGCACTTGTGAATTAGACTAACTAAATTGGCCGTAGTGAGTTTCAACATGCTATGTTAGAATAATGCCAGCAATGTAAGTTTTTCATAACATTGTTAAACCATGTCATTCATTCATTCATTTCCTTCGGCTAGCAATAATATGCTACTCATGTAAGAAACATGTTAGCAACAAGACAATTCATGATAACAATATATTAGCAATAGGCTAGCAGTGTGTTAATTCATGCTAACAAAACTTGCAAATTACTACTAGCAATGTGCTACTAGCAATATATTAATTTGTTAACTTTTTAAAATCATGCTAGAAACATGTAATTCATGTTATCAGGAATGTTAAACATGTTAGAAACATGTTAACAACATGTCAATTAATTCTAACATTATGCCAGCCATGCTTCCAACATGTTAGTTTGCCAAATAGTATGCTAGCAGTGTGCTAATTCATGCTATACTAATTAAGTCTACAACATTTTCATGTTATCAACATGCTAAATCAGGTTAATAATGCCACATAAGAAACATGCTAACAGCATTGCAATTCATTAGCAAAGTGCTATACATGTTAACATGCCACCAAAATTCATGTTAACGTTTTACATTTAAAAACATACTGTCAACATCCTAATTATTGGTTACTTCATGCTTATCCCTTTGACTGCCCCTCTACCAAACGGTTGACCATGTTTTTACGGTTTTAAATAATGACTGTTAAAGTCATTTAAAGAATGACTGTTTTAAATAATGGCTTACACACAAGAAAACATGTTAAATGAGAATCTGAAATATTTTATGGCATACTTTAAAAAAAGGTGATTTAGTATTCAAAAATGTTTTATTTTGAATAATTTTTTAAATAATTTGGTCTTACACTTCATATTTTCAGATTTTTCATAGTATATGTATTAAGTCCGGTGCTTTTACCATAAACCGACATATCAACCATTTGGTAGAGGCTGATATTTTAGAAATTATGAGATGTGTTGAAAAAAAATGCATTGAGTGTGTTAACGAAACGGTTACTAAAGTAACCCTCGTTCCCCGAGGGGGGGAACGGAAATGCTATGTGGAAACTTCCACTATGGGGATTTCGTCAGAAAGCCAATCATCTGAAGAGTAATAAAACGGGCCAATGAAATGCCAATGAGTTGGCAGTGTCAGCGCGCACAGCTGGCACCAATCACAATCAGTCTGTGTATAAGATGCCAGCTCTGCCCTGAAACCATACCTTTTCTAGCCGAAGAAGCCAAACTACAGCTGTCAGCTAAGGCGCTATAGCTGTGGCGAAGGAACATAGCATTTCCGTTCCCCCCCTTGGGGAACGAGGGTTACTTTAGTAACCGTTTCGTTCCCCAGCGGGAGGGGAACTACAATGCTATGTGGAAACTTCCACTATGGGGAAATGTATGGAAAACGCCACAGCGACTGAACCTTACTACGTCATTGGTGAGAGGTTTGCCAAGCATAAGCGTGCGCGCACCATCATCACCATAGACGCAGCCCTCCAACGTGTCCCCTGGCCCTTACTCACCTACTTACCTGATAAGGTTTAGTTATATTTTTCGGGGAGTCGCAAAAATGCACCTAGTTAAGTTCTAGGAATTTAAGATACGACAAAACGTTGGGAAAGCGTGCAGTCCCGATAGAGAGGACTCTGCGGAGGTCACCTGCTGCCCAATGGGGAGACCTGGTGGCAATAAGACATATGGACTAACCCTATAAAGGGGGAGTACACATACGAAGATGGTTAGCGGGGAGAGAAGACACGGGCCCGCCCCGAGGAGGGAACTATACCGTGGCTGAGTGGAGCGTATGGGATCGCCAGTGGGGATCGCACATAGCGGGCA
>CAIGQW010005633.1:0-19078 GCA_903798125.1 Danio choprae | reverse complement strand
GAAAATGAATGAATGAATATATATATATATATATATAGCAAAAACTACTTTTCTCTACAGGCAATTATCACAAGTGTGTCGAAAAGAACATTACCGGTAATTATGGCAGGCAATAACTGTAATGATCAGAGTGGGACCATTACAATGCAGAGGAGCAATTAGAAGTTAATCAACTAAAAGGTGGTGAATAATTATAATAGCAATCGAGAGGTTCCTCCCGGACGATACGCCCCGCTCTGTTACCCAAACGCTGCGCCAACGTTTGCCAACAACGCATCCCGACAGCTGATTCCAAGCTCAATTTTAATTTTAAAGCCGTTTATGTGCTTTTTCCCGCTCGCAGCTGAGCTTAATGTCTCTGATTCGCTCTCAAATGAATTGCAGGGATATTTACAACTGAACCGCGAGCTACGTCTACTTGTCTTTGTGTTTTTTTTTTCTTTCAGCCCTGCAGAGGATGGTCATACAGTAATTGCCATGCATCTGAGAGGATACGGGTTGTTTGTTTGGAAGTGAGCCTACTGGAGTGTGTTTGTGTAGCGAAATGGAGTTTGTTTGTGTCATATTTCTCCAATGAGACCGAACCATAGGCTGCTGAAGCTCACATCCGCGCACACCGTACTAATGGTCTGTCTGACGGAGGCAATAACTTGTTGTGTTTAATTGCACTTTGTGTATGAGGTAAAGAATTGACTAATTAAGAAGAAGTAATCAGTGCAGCGGCACTAGGAAAAGCCCATCAATAATTAAAGCAGGGAATGCATCAGTGTTCAAAGAAATTAAGCAAGAGAGAGAGAGAGAGAGAGAGAGAGAGAGAGAGAGAGAGAGAGAGAATAAACAAACGCTGGGAGCTAATCAGGCCTGAAACTCACAATTATAAGAACAACTGTTATTTTAAAATGAGGAGTCGCCATGCAGAACTGTACAAGTTCATTGTGGATTCTCTGGTGTTATAGGAAATAAAAGCATAAACTGACATTTTTTAAATTGTTATCACGGGATGAAGATTTGAAGAGGATCCTGCTAAGCAAGTTGACTACTGTTAAAGCAAGCTAATATGTGGTGTGCTTGTTAGTATGATGGTATCATACTTTCTTCTTGCAATTAATAGCTGAAGCTTTTATCACTTTTTTATGGTATATCATGATATTGAACTATAGCTGCAAAAATGGTTACTTTAATGGGTCTATAAAGGGTGTGCTTAATTATATATACTGCACATGTTCAGAGTAAACAAATGTTTCCTCCCAGTTAAATTGCAAATGGATTATAAAGTACAATAGGTAACACTTTACAACAAAGTCTCATTAGTAAATGTTAATTAATGGATTCAAATCAACAATGAGAAAAAGCCATATGTATTAGTTACTATGTTAATTTTAGTTAAAAAACAACCACTGTATTTTCATTCATTCAGTTTCATTTCGGCGTAGTCCCTTTATTAATGTGGGGTCGCCATAGCGGAATGAACCGCCAACTTATCCAGCATATGTTTTACTCAGCGGATGCCCTTCCAGCTGCAACCCATCTCTGGGAAACATCCATACACACTCATACACTACGGACAATTTAGCTTACCCAATTCACCTGTACCGCATGTCTTTGGACTTGTGGGGAAAACCGGAGGACCCGGAGGAAACCCACGCCAACACGGGGAGAACATGCAAACTCCACACAGAAACGCCAACTGACCCAGCCGAGGCTCGAACCAGCGACCTTCTTGCTGTGAGGCGAACGTGCTATCCACTGCGCCACCGTGAGGCCCCCACTGTATTTTATTAATTATTAACATTATTTAATAACACAATTACAACTTGTAATCATATTATGACTACAAATTTAATACATTATTTGCATTAAATAAATCACCTAATATTAATAAAAGCCTTTTGAGTTTAGTTAAATTAACTTATGTTAACTATTGGAGCCTTATTGCTCGGTGTTAATGTTCAATAACAATATGAATAGTCAAATAATTTTAGTTTCAAATAGTTTGAACTATTAAACTAACCAAATAAACCTCCAAGCATCTGGTGCTGTCATGAATAACACTGCAAATACAGTGTTAATATTTCTAAAATCACTCTAAAAGTTTAAATAGTAAATAATCATTCACAATATTGTGTATGTTCATTATCGCAATATATTGAATTATTGAATACTGGCGTATGTCTAGTTAGTAGAAATGGCAAAAACATAATAAATGGTATATGTTAATTTATTTGACTTGGTGTCATGAAATGTATATGTTGTTGTACAATTTGTTATGTGCCGATGACAGATGTTTATGGCCTTTGCTTTTTTTCTAATCAAATTTATTAAAAACTGGCAAATAACAAGACAGATTTTTCTGAATCCTTAGATCCCAGATAGAACCCAACATGAACCCAATATCCCAAATATTGTCCTACCCTAACGAAACAAACCCCCAGTGGCTTATTTATTCAGCTTTTTTAATTCAGCTGATGTAATGAATCTCAATTTAAGAAAAATTACACCTTTGACTGTTTTTGTGGTCCAAGTTCACAAATGAAATAACTTAATAGTAAGAAAAGTAAACGCTGTAGTGCATTCAGCAATCATTGTAAAAGTCACATTGGTGCCACAGAAATATACATTTTACTTTTTTTTTCCATTTAAATTCTGAATCTTCCATTTTATTGGATTATACATGCATTGTAATGTTACTGTCACACCCTCTGCACGTTCCATCAGCCCCAGTCACCATTCTCACTCTCCATCCACTACACACCATACACAATCACCAGATTGCTGATCACACACACCTGTGCACTAACCACACTCACCTGCTCCAGCCATCACCACCACACTACTTATACTCACCCTTCCTGTTCACTCGTCGGCTGGAAGCATCATTGCATGGTCGTACTCTCCCTGATCTTCTGCCAAGTCATCTATGAACTTTCCATCATCAACGCTAACATCTGTTGCCTGTTTGCTCGCCTTCAAGGGAAGTGACTATTTCATTCAGTGACTATTTACATTGATATGCCTGCTAGCACCACGGTGCGAAGACCTGCTTTGTGTTTTAATAAACACCTTGTTAACTTACTCTTTTGTCTCTGCCTTCTGTGACAGTTACTTGAAGTTTACTGTGCGCATTGAGGTTTCTAAACTTAATAAACCTTATTAAACTTGCTCAAGATTATTTTCAGACTGATGCTCTTTTCACACTTTCTTGTGACAGATATAAGATTTCACAGACAAAAGCTGATGCCACAGAAACATGTATGACATGTTATGGATTTGTACAAAACTCAATAAGAAAATCCCCTTTAAATCGGTCTAAGTGCTTAACAATTCACCTTATTGATTAATAGATGTGTTTTGATCTATGTACAGTAGGACATATACATTTACTTTTATCTTTACTTGTATGATTTTTCTAGGATAAAAGAAAAATGTAAAAGTTTGACCTGTACAATATATTTTTGGCTATTTGGTTTTTCTTTCTTTTTTTGCTGTAACACTTTAATGCTTGCTTTAGGAAACAAAAAATGTTTCAGGCTTATATTGTTTTAGCTTCAGTTAACTATTGCTCTGTTATCTATATTATACAATGGTTTATGTGAGCCATCAACCACCACACTCTGTAAGACATCAGCATTGCCATCAGTCATAAAAAATACAAAAATCTGCAAAGCACTAATGCTTACACTAAAATAACTTTTGCAAAGAAAATGTGTGAAATTGGACAAACTTGGCAGCACTTTCACAGATGTACTCAATGCAAAACAGCAATCAATTTGCATAAATACTTAGTATATAGTATATAACACATTTCTGTTCTTAGTCTGATATCACAGCAGCAATATAAACTCTGTTAGTTCACCCGTTTACCTGCTATCTTGTCACTGAGTGTCCGTTTTCCAGCCACTGATCAATGCTAATTGTCATTTGAGCATTTATTCTGGGCTTTTACAGCACTCCCTCCACCTTCCCCTCGGCCCCTCCAATTTGCGAGGCCCAGTTAAAAGTAGTTTATAGGCCCGTTTGACTGTGGGACCTGGAGGGCAGAGCTTAATGAATCTGTCACAGGGCGCTTCGACTGACACGACAGGGTAAGTGATACATGTGATTGCGATTGACTCCCTAATTACTGCAGCGGTGATGTCTAGAAGGACGCCGAGGCCAGAGGTTAATAGCGACGGACGGCTCTTTTCTTTCTCCTGCGCTCCAGATTTGCTGTCGATAACAGCCGCGGCGCCTGTCAAGGCCATGGTTCAGACCTGATCAATCAGAACACAACCGGCCTGCTGACTGACTGACTGACACCTTTATTGCCTTTTTATTTCCTTTACTTAGATGTTTTGTAAATGGGTTGATTGGCTTGGACGAATTCAATACGATGGCTGCAATAAATGCGTTTGTTTTGTTTTGTTTTGCTGGTGAGCATTTAGTTTATGAGTAATTTAAGGAGAGGTTTGAATAATCCTTTGACAAATGTATTGGTGAAAGGATTAATTCAGTTTCAGAAGGAAAATTTCCAGATAATTTAATTATTCCATGTTCATTTCTTTCTATCGAAAATGAATTAAAGGGATAGTTTACCCAAAAGTGAAAATCCTGTCATCATTCACTCACTCTTTGAAATGTTTATGAGTTTCTTTTTTCTATTGAACACAAAAGAAGATATTTTGAAAAATGTTGGAAACCTGTAACCATTGACGTCCATAGTATTTGTTTCTCCTATGAAAGTGGTTACAGGTTTTTAGCTTTCTTCAAAATCAATGACTTTGTGTTTAACAGAATAAAGAAACTCAGTAAGGTTTGTAACACTTGAGGGAGAGTAAATACAGTAGTGAGTAAATTTTCATTTTTGGGTGAACTATCTCTTTAAAGGAACGCTCCTACTTGTCTTAGCTCAGCATAATGAATTGAATCGGATTTGACCATTAGCATTTCATTTAAAAAATTCAAGCTCGAGCTTGAAAGAGCACCTATTTTACCCCTTTTTCAAGATTTAATAAGTGTTTTGTGTCTCCAGAATGTGTCTGCAAAGTTTCAGCTCAAAACACCCATCAGATTATTTATTATACCTTTTAGAGTATTGGTTTTCTGCTCTGAACAACCATGTAGCTGTTTTTGTGGCCTCTGCCTTTAATGCTAGTTCTCCATGCCCACCGTTCCCACGTGCCTGTCAGAGTGTGTCTCCGCCTCTGCTGAGTCAGATAACAGACAGACATGAAGCAGATCTCACATAACGTTTGTGAGAAATACTACAGTAAGAACTTTCCCAATGATTATTTGATGTATTTGTTGTGGAGTTAATTCAAGCCTTTCTGCAATGTGTCACACACAATGTCGTTACAAAGTTCACACACACACACACACACACACACACACACACACGCAGTGGAGACACATCCATACAGCGGACACACACACACACACACAGCGAACACACAGTGTGCATGTTTAACTTTGCCCTGTTTTTTCACGCAAATGTGACACGATACACGTTAATATCCACTGCTGTATGGATATCCATTGTTAATGTACAAAATAAACCTGATTTAACGTCCAAAAACGAAGCGTCTTGAAGTGTCTTATTTTATAATTGTATTGACACACGACTGTGGTGATAAAGTAAAGCTGAAGTAAATTGCTGTAATTCATTGCTAACACTGGTTAAAAAATGTTTTAAACTTGTAAAACTCATTCATGATCACATTTGATGACGATTGATGATCTCAGCAAGCTGAACAAATCTTTTAATCCCAGTTGCTTTGCGCACATCCTGTCTTGTTGATGTGATTATAGGCGTTACTACGACATGTTAATACGTGGCTGTCAATCAATTTGGTGGGCAGGGAAACCGCACTCCTACGTCAAGTTGCGGTGGGCCTCATAATGGGAGGGATTTGGATCCTTTTTTAACGTCAGGAAATTAAAAAAAAGGCTTTTTGTCTTTATATCTCCCCAATATGACAGTGGACATACTATACAGTGCTCAACATATATGAGTACACCCCATTTTGAAAATGAATATTTTTATCCATTTCTCAGTGAATATGGGTAATATATATTGGTGCATTTGAACAAAACAGATTTACTAAACAGATATATTTATTAAAATCATATTTTAGTCACAGAACATCTTTGGAAATGGAAAGATAATACTTTTAAATTCATGTAAAATATTTCAAAAGAAAATGACAAACTACAACATTTCAACAACATTGTCTATATTTTTTGTTTCTCTTGATTTTTGCTATTTTTAAAAATGTTATTTAATATTTTTCTCTATCATATAAATTTGGGCTACTAATTTTTAAACCATTATTGTAAGTTATTTTGTTAGATTAGATCCAGATTTGGCTTCAGTACTGACTAAACTAATGTATCTGCACAAATATAATATTTTAAAAGCTGCCTATAGACAATACTAATTTAAATGAGAGATTTGTGGGGGGTGTACTCATATATGCTGAGCACTGTACATACACACAGTTTTGTCCAAACAGCTTACAAAAGACGATTTTCATCATAGGTGCCCTTTAAATAGGAAAATTAGAAATCGGCTGAATAGATTAAAAAAAAATGAAGTCAACTGTTTGACTCTAGGAAACTTGTAAAATTAGCCTTTTTCAAAAAAAGGTGGAGTGTTTCTTTAAGGAAATTTCTCTATATACAGTATGGACTTGTATGTAAAGTTTAAGACCTATCTTTTCACAATTACTCCTCAACTGAGATCATGTTGGGCCCTCTGAAGATTCACTGAAACTGCAATGCGGAAGCTCAAACCACTGAGCACCACAGAAGTCCACTATATATAGAAAAAGCCATCTCGTTTTCTTCAAAACAACTGAAGAAATAAAGAAATGAACATCTTGGATGACAATAGGAGGTAAGTAAATGATCAGGAAATGTTCAATCTGGAAGTATAACTACTGTACATTCATCATTCAGAGCTTGTGAGATTCTGCTAGACAGACAGGCAGACAGACAGGCAGACAGACAGACAGACAGACAGACAGACAGGCAGGCAGACAGACAGACAGACAGACAGACAGACAGACAGACAGACAGACAGACAGACAGACAGACAGATAGATAGATAGATAGATAGACAGTGCAGCTATATTTATTTGTGCAACAAGCTAGCAAAAACCCTTCTCATATGTGATCTCTTGTAACTGAACGTCTGTTTTCCACTCGCTGATCAATGCTAATTATAATTTACAGCCGCCTCTATTGCGATTTTATTTCCTTTACTTAGACGTTTGTAAAAAGTTTGATTATCTTAGACGAATTCAATAAGCTGGCTGAAATAAATACTTTCGTTTTGGCTGGAGAACATTTAGTTTCCAAGTCATTTAAGAAGAGGTTTGAATAATTGCTTGGATAAAAAGTACAGATGAAAGGTTAACTAGCTTTCTGGTTCCTAGACTAAGAGGGCCGTTCACACCAATAATGATAACTATAAAGTTGATTAGAATGATGACTAGATAAGCATTGCATAGTTTTGATGCATATGCAAATCATCAACTCAAGTGGTACATTTAGTTCATGAACATATAATAAGTATAAAAAATAGACATTTTATACATACTTGTGGTATATAAAGGCCAATGAAATTGGCTAATAACTAAATGGCATAAGCCTTTAACGCATCATAGACATTCATGAGGAAATGTGTATTTTTGTATTTGTGACCCTGGACCACAAAACCAGTAATAAGTGTACATTTTTTTTTAATTGTTATTTATGCACCAATTCATATATACAATGTCCTGTATGTATGGCTTGTTGGGATATAGGACAATGTTGGACAGATGCAACTATTTGAAAATCTGGACTCTGAGGATACCAAAAAAAACCCCAAACATAATAAATAAAAATATTGAGAAAATCAATTGTAAAGCTGAACAAATCATGTGCTTAGCAGTACACATTAGTAATCGGAAAATGACTTTGCATATATTTACAGTTGGAAATTTAGAAAATATCTTTATGAAACATAATCTTTAATTAATAATCTAATGATTTTTGGCATGAAAGAACAATCCATAATTTTCACCCACACAGTGTATGTTTGACTATTGCCAAAAAAATATATAGGCTACCCATGCAACTTAAGACAGTTTTGTGGTCACATTTTAGAAAGGTAAACCTTTTTCAGAATTATTGTTTAACTCCTTTAATTTGAAGTAATTTCCACAACAAACATTTAAAAATGTATCCTGTGGGTTAGAGTATTTGTGTGGATCCGAAGTGGTCAACATGGAGCTGAAGTAAATAAAATGATAAGCTATTAAGCTGCAATATGCTCAGGTTTAATAAATGCAGGTACACAAGACTCTTTCATTACCTTTTTCTTTGTCATACTTCATTTTTATGAGTTTGTTGTTGGCCTAACTGCCGATTGATAAATCTATGTGTCAGCTGTGTGGCTGAGGACGAAGAGGTGCGCTTCGTTGTAGTTTAGTTAATCATGGAAACGGCTCACCCTGGGTTCAGCATGAATGGGACGTTTCCTGTGAAGTTATTTCTCGTACTGGACATGCCATCTCCAGCCAGAATAGAGGACAAAAAAGGACAAATGCAATCAAATAAGAATAATGACTCAAACACGGAATTATATGTAACATTTTATAAGCTATTACTAGGATTGCTAACATTTTAAAGTTACTTTTTGCAATGCTTTACATTCACTGAACACTTTATTAGGTACATCTACATCTATATTTTACAAACAATCACATAGGAGCAACTCAATGCATTTAGGGAATATATATGTGGTCAAGATGATAGGTGCATTCAAAAAAGAGTGGTTCTTACAGTAAAGTGTTCCCCCAGCATTAAGACCCATACATATCCTATTCCACCAAGAGTGAAGTGAGTATTGTCAAGTATGGTTACCCATATTTGATGGTTACCCATACTCATTTGTGCTGGTTTAGAGCCGGAACCTAGTTCTAAATTGGTTCTTTGTCTTTTGCCACCCAAAGCACTGACCCTCAAAGGCTCTGAACATCGAAAAGTGGTCTTTAAATAGCACCCAAGAATTGCCAGGCTTGAAATAAAGCCTGGCTCACACTGCACAATTTGTTATAATCCTAAACGATTGTAACTTGTCAGACTGTATAATGACACTGTAAGATCTCAGTTGCCATGATGTCAGACTGAACGACAATCAAAACGTGTCAAACATGGACACAAGGAAACTAAATCGTAGTTTAGCGTCATCCATCTGTGATACATCTAATAACCCGCATTCTGAAATTATACATGACGGCAAACATAAACAATTTCTAGAATTCATTTTGCACATAACATGCATTAATAATAAAACCAGACAAAATGCTATTTTGACATTTCTCTGTGGTGGTTTGAAGTTGATTGCATCTTCAGATTCGGTGCTCCTATTGGTCCTTGGTTTGAAGTCATACTGCATGAAAGTGTCTGAAATCTTCCGACTCTGATTTGATCACAATGACCATAAATCAGCGATCAAGGAACATGTCAAACCAATGATCTAAGACCACAAATTTTAGCCAAGAATTACTAGAAGTATGCCAAGTTTGTCTCAGACAACCATCAAGTGGTTGAATGCGCTAAGTGTGAGCAGGGCTAAAGAACCGTTTGTGTCAGGGGTTGAAGACTGGGTTACTGTGACCATTGAGACAAACAGAAAATGTTTTGAGTACTATTTTTAAAATATCAGCAGAATACAATTGTGAACATCTTATTATCTCTCATAATCTCCAACTATACAAACTACAGCATGCTGCATGAATACATTATTATTATTTGTAATGTGCGAATTATGGTGTCCTGCATGAATGCTATTCTTACCCATAATCCCCAACGATACACAAACAATGGCACGCTGCATGAACACAATTCACCATGTTTGGATGCTAATGTACTGTAAGTTCGCAAAGCCAATAACATTAACAGCAACATATCATTGATGGTAAATTTCTATTTCTATATCTCTGGACACACAACATGTCAAGACTTCTAATACAATAGATGAGCTACAACAGCACAAGAAAACACCAGTGAAAGCAACAAACTGAGAGTGCACTTCACACAAGCTCAACAAAATTAAACAATAGAAGATTGGAGAAAGGTTGATGAGCCTTGATATCTGCTGCATCATTTAGATAATAGGGTCAGAATTTAGTGTAAACAACATAAAACTATGGATTCATTCTGTTTTGTATCAATAGTAGCGAGTGGTGTAATGGTGTGAGGAATATTTTCTTGGCACACTTTGGGCCCTTTTGTACCAATTGAGTTTCATTTAAACCTTACCGCCTAAGAGTTTGTTGCTGATGTCTATCCATTTATGACCACAGTGAACCCATCTTAGGCTGCTTCTTCCAGTAGCACACCACAAAGCTCAAATCAACTCAAACTGGTTGCTTGAACATGACAGTGAGTTCACTATACAAAATGAACTCCACAGAGCATCTTCAGGATGTGGTGGAACTGGAGATTCACATCATGGATAAGCAGCAGACAAATCTGCAGCAACTGTGTGACACTATCATGTCAATATAGACCAAAATCAATGAGGAATGTGTAAAAAATGGGTCTATAGAAAGGTATACCTAATAAATTGGCCAGTGAATGTATTCAAAATGTCCACTTTAGTATCTAAACATCCTCTTCAAATGATTTATCCTCCATAACTCTACATAATCCAGTAAACTCCTGCAAAACAGCATTATCTGCTGGATTTGAAGCCATCTAAGATTAGATCATTGTATATGGCTCTAAGTAGGCCATACTAACAAGCTGCAAGACAAGGAGCTGATATACTTTTACTTGTGAATACCACAGAGGAAGACAAATAATTAAGCAATTTTTCTCGATCTTAAACGTTACAGTTTTTCAGTTGCCTGAGGCAGCAAAATGCGATTAGCGAAAGCGGGTTAGAACCCTAAAAGAGGAGAAAATGCTGGCGTTATAATTGAACAAACACAGACGTCCCAGATAACGTGTGCCAGGCACTGTCATGAGGGAGTTTGCAATGAGGGAAACAAGATGTTAATATGCCACAAAAACATCGAACAACTGATCTGAAGATGTCTAGAAATAGCTTGCATAAAGTTACGCCTCAAAGTCAGGACAGTGTCAATTAATAAGTATTGTACAGTAGCAGCACATCTTGCATACTGTAGCTGCTGTACTGTAGTTCATTTTTAGGTAATAATAAGTGAGATTTCAATGATAGTGTGACCTATGGCCTAAAAATGTTACCATTTAAAAAACCCTTCAGTTAAATGCTAGATGGTGTCATACTGTTGAGTCTTGCATCTAGATGAGACTTGTACAACTTTGTCGCTAGGTGATTTTTAATGAACCAATTGCTTTTTTAAATGTTGCTAAAGGGTTTGAAAGGTTGATAATCTAGCGACAAAGAAGCAAAGTGGTCAATACTGCTGGAATCATATCTTTGTCCACATGCAGAACAGTAAAATATTACCCCCTTAAATAGCTAGTTGTTACAGTGCTGCTTAATACTTTCAGAAATTTGTGACTAGCCTAATTGTTTTACATTATAATTAGCTTGTAGCTTTGCAAGTTACTGTTTAAAAGTAAATTCCCCAGCACTTATTGATATTTTGCTCTTTCCCAACAAGAGAGAGAAAGTAAGGCCAGCCTGCTGTTAGGGGTGCTGATTTATTAGACACTATACGTTGCCAGATCCATGACCCCTAGACTGAATGCCGCCTGCTGGCCCCTGACTAAAGCTCCCGGCTGCCCATCACTCGCAGGGATATGAGCTGCAACAGCGACTGGGGGCGCTTGTCCTTGGGTTTATAGGCACGGAGTTGTCAAAAGGAGCCGGCTATAGTGAGCCTCCAAAATCAATTTCAATCAGCATGGAGCGTAATATTATCAAATGTCAAGTGCGACCAGGTTCTGTGCTTTGAAAATTATCCTTGACAGCCTTTTGGTGACTTAATTAAGTGCACAAAAGAGAAAAAAAGAAGGTTGGGGAAGGGGGGTGGTCGGGTGAAAAAATCAAAATATCTCAATCGCCTCGTCTTTTTTGAGCTTGACTGGTCGTATTGACATCTTGCAGAATGATTGCCTCTGTGGGGAATGTACATAGTTAGAAACGAAAGGGGCGGAAGGGGGAGGAGAGTGCTTTATTGATGGGCTCTTCATCGGCCCTGGCTTTTCCTGATATTGAAATGATTCCCGTCCAAATAAATCATGTTTCGATTTGTTTGTAATTGCAGCCGATCGATAGCGGCCCCAGGATGGACACTTGGGGAACACCGTTATCCAACCACGAGGGATTTGATCATGTCCGGAGAGGTTTGTGAAGAGACCGAGTGGATCTTTAAAAAGAAAAAAAAAGCCTCTGATTGCTTCAATAACTAAACCCAGACATGTTTTACATACATTGATGAGGGGAAACACATCAGAACAAAAGGTGAAGGGAAATGTAAAGTGAGTTGTACAAGCTGTCGGGTCAGTCTAGTAAAATGTGCATAAGCGTGACAGAAGCAATGACAGACCTGCATGTCCATGAAGAGCTGCCAGGTGCAGTAATTGACTCGGTGGCTGTCACACATTGTTGTACGGGAGTGAGAGAAGTGTCAGATACAGTCTGTGGCTGAAAGGTTAAATAGGTAGTTACACAGGTTGCGCTTGGCAAACACACAACAGAGAGTTTGGCATACAATAACAGACCCGTTCTTTCCCCAAAGGACTCTGTTGTCCTTTAAAGATTCTGTCCTGTATACTTTCAGTGACAGTAGCTGTGCCAGTACACATGCTATTCAACAGAGATAATAAATTAGGCTACTTTAATGAAAAATTACATTCTTGTGAGGTTATTTTAATGGGGCTAAACAATAGTTGTTATTTTTTCTTGGCAATGTGTGAAGAGCTTGTAAAAAGATATCATGTAAGGGATTCATTTAAATATATATATATATATTGTAGAGCGTGTGCAAAAATATTAATATTGCTGATTATTATGATTATTATGACATAATATAATTATTATTTACAGTTTATTTGTTATTGAAAAATAAGAGCACAGCACATAACATTTTAGTTCTAATCAAAGAACGAAATAAAAAAAGAGCTTTAATGTGAATACATGTTGTGTAGTCACCTGTAAGTTACATAAGTTAAGTGTATAAAAAAAGCAATGCACCATTTTTGTTTATTTTTATGTGCAAATTGTTGGGTAGCTATACATAACAGCATGTACTAACAACATTTTTTTTTATGTCCACTTTTTATACAGATTACAATGATGTCACCATTCACACAAAATGACTTAAATGTTGTATTACTCCGTTACTGTTTTCAAAAATTCAGATTTTTGTAGTTTATGAAAGGGCAAGAATGGTGATGTTTTCAGAATCTTGCACTTTGAAACCCACAAAATTCTATTTTTCATGTAACTGATTGTCTAAAATGCATAATAAGTTTTTAGTTTTGAAAATGATGCAAACTCCCCCTTAGAACATTTCATAAAGCTACATTATTTTGATAAAAGTTTAGCTTTTTCACACTTTAAAGTGTATAAATCTGTAGTGCTGTTATGTTTACATACATTAGATATGAGAATACATTTACGTAAATCACTTTTTAAGATTTAACATACATATCTGTGTAATTAATGGTACTGAGTGCAGTGTGTCAATATAAAGAGATTTATGCTAGCACTGCTGAGGTGAAATATAGATTATTCTGCATGCAGACAAATTGATCAGCCCCATTTTACTGCAAAAGCTGGTGGTTATGAATCTGATAATAGATTTTCTCCATAAAAATCAGTCTCCTGTCAAAGTGAATTGAAATATGGCTGCAAAATATGTTGCTAACAGTTATTAATTGAGCAATAGAATCTTGATGGATCCAAATAAGATGATTACCTCTGCTCTCCAGGGGTCCCATTGCTAAAATAACATCATTATATTGCCCTTTAAAAGTTTTTAAAAGCGTGGTTTTAAAAGTTGAAGTTATAACTATATTAGCAGAGAATTAAAGTGCAAATTAAGAGCTATGTTTGCAAATAAAGCAGTCAACCAATTGAAAAAACAATCAATAGTGTTAAAAATGAGATGTGAAGTTTCTTGAGCATAACCACTTTTAAATAAACACAGAGAAATAAAGATCTAAAAGTAAAAGTTGATGTACAGAATGTGGTTTGCTTTACTGCACATCAAATAACAAAGGCAAGCTGATCCTTGACAGCAAGACTAATGATCAACATATTATGACTTCTAGAGATCAATTGCTACTGACCATTAGCTGGAGGGTGATTATTTCTTGTGGTCTAAATGTCTGAGTGTTTTCTGAATGAGTTACAGGGAACTGCTTACTGTGTATGATGAGTAATATTTTTAAATATAGGTAGCATTTACAACTACATTGACTACATTATTTAATGTGAACTTCAGAGAACATGAACATTCAACAACCCTTAAAAATATTTTCTTTTGTTTTCAACAGAGGACAAAAAAATTAAAAGAAATAAATTATAACATGATTTAATTTTTGGGGTGAACTATCTATTTCAATCTCTAACATACCTTTGTCCAATCTGTAATTGCATTTTCAAAACTCAAAACACAAATAACCCTCTGTCTGTTGTGCTTATACCATTACCATTCAACCCTCTGTCTGTTGTGCTTATACCATTACCATTCAAGTTGTTTTTACACAAAATTCACTAAATTACCAATTTTTAAATGCTTACCCACAGTATGGCAGATATGAAGGCCAAAAGTCCCAGACTTTAAACATAAAGTAAAACCTCTACTTCTGTAATGAAAGCAACTTGAGCTGATAATAATTATTTAAATTATTGAGAATTAAGAATTGGCTGATTGCTATCTAGGAAATTAAGTCCAAGCCTTCTCATTACATGTCCATGCACAATAAAAAGGCACTCTCTGCACAAGGCAGCGGAAAAGTTGTACAGGGTAGTGGAGTAGTTGAATAAGTGAGAGAAGTAGCTGGACGAGGGAGTGGAGTAATTGGAGGAAGGAGTGGAGTAGTTGAATAAGGGAGAGGAGTAGTAGGACAAGGGAGTGGAGTAGTTGGACAAAGGAGAGGAGTAGTTGGATAAGGGAGTGGAGTAGTTGGACAAGGGAGTGAAGTAGTTAGACAAGTGAGAGCAGTTGTTGGATGAAGGAGAGGAGTAGTTGGACAAGGGAGAGGAGTAGCGGGCGAGGGAGAAAAAGAGTTGGACAAGATAGATGAGTAATTAGATGAGGGAGAGGAGTTGTTGGACAAGGGAGTGGAGCAGTTGCCGATGGAGAGGTGTAGCGGGTGAGGGAAAGAAGTAGTTGGATGAGGGAGAGAAGTAGTTGAACAAGGGAGTGGAGTAATTGGATGGGGGAGAATAGTAGTTGGATGAGAGAGTGGAGTAGTTGGACGAGAGAGTGGAGTAGTTGGACAAGTGAGAGAAGTTGTTGGATGAGGGAGAGGAGTAGTTGGACAAGGGAGAGGAGTAATTGGATGAGGGCGAGGAATAGTTGGACAAGGGAGTGGAGAAGTTGGACAAGGGAGAGGAGAAGTTGGACAAGGGAGAGGAGTAGTTAGACAAGAGAGAGGAGTAGGTAGACAACGAATTAGAGTAGTTGGACGAGGGAGAGGAGTAGTTTGACAACGGAGTGGAGTAGTTGGATGAGGGAGAGGAGTAGAGGGCAAGGTAGAGAAGTAGCTGGACGAGGGAGAGAAGTAGTTGGACAAGTGAGAGGAGTAGTTGACTAAGGGAGTAGAGTAGTTGGACAAGGGAGAAGAGTAGTTGGACGAAGGAGTGGAGTAGTTGGACAAATGAGAGGAGTAAGTCGACAAGTGAGAGGAGTAGTTGGACAAGTGAGACAAGTAGCTGGACAAAGCAGTGGAGTAGTTAGACAAGTGAGAGGGGTAGTTGGACAAGGGAGTGGAGTAGTTGGATGAGAAAGTGGAAAAGTTGGGCGAGGGAGAGGATTTAGTTGAACAAGGTAGTGAAATAATTGGATGAGGGAGTGAAATAGTTGGACAAGGAAGTGGACTGTTTCTGGCTGGACCAAGGAGATGACAAAGTGGACTAGGTAAAGGAGTAGTTGGACCAGAACATTGGAGAAGGAGAGGTAGGGGAAGAGGAGTAAGAATGTTTAGTGTAGTTCAAAGGAGAGTAGGAGTTGTTGTCATTGACAAAATAAGAGCCGCAATTATAGACCATGTGATAAACCATTCACTGAGAGGGGCAGGTGAAAGATTCCAGATGGTCAACGGTCACTTCAACGCTACAAATATGTAATGTGTCACAATAACTGCTGTCCACCGGCAGATATAAATACAAAATATGTACATTTTGTTCCTCTAAAGGACAAAGACTTCCTTGCTCTGAAGAAAGAAGAAAGCTGCTCAATGAGGACCAAGGGCATACTATTTTAGGATGGGTCATTGCTGACAATGCATAAAAACGAAAAGAAATTCATGCCAGAATTACACTGGACAACAAGATACTCCAGAATGTAAAAAGCATCAATCTGGCTACCATTACTCAAAATTTAAATGAAAATAGAATATGAATGAAACAGCTATGTAGTGTCCTTTGGTAGAAACAGGTCAAGTAACTCCACTAATATGTCCAGGTACCTGTACAGTACATCTGATTCTACAGTGACATTTATACTATTCTCAACTTTTTTTTAACACAACTGTTTATTGCTACTCAAGTAAACATACCCTCAGAGAATGTCATGTTTGATTTCTTTCAGAGAGTTATGGAGTTGGAGGCTAATCAGACACCACATGAACTTATTTATGCAGACGATGCAGGATTTAACTTGGTAAAAACTCATCGACAAGGAAGCAGCCCATGTTAGAATGACTTGTCTTTTTTTCCTCCATACTCTCCTTTCCTCAATCCCATTGATGAGATTTGTTTCTGCCAGGAGGAAAGTGTACGATAATCACCTACACGATGACTCTCCTGGATGCAGACATCTCAGCTGAAAACGGCCAGGGGTAAATAAGGCATGAAAGATGTTTTATCCAAGATGCAAAGCAAGAGAAAATATAAGTGTGATGTTGATGAGAATATGTGGCAAAATGCTAAAGACCATATTGACTGGAACTTTTTTTGTTCATTCTTTTGTCTGTCATTTTGTTTGATGCAATGTGTTTTAACCAGAGCAAAGGTCTGTAATTATTATGATCACTGACAACAATTTCATTTTCCCAATAAAGTATTTACTGCAGCATTTCGGCAACTTTTCTTTTATATTTGATACATGTAAAGAACTGATGACTTCACTATGCTGCACACATAGTATCTCAAATTAATCTACACACACAGAAACGTAGCGTTTGACAGACTGAATTATTATTATTATTGTTTTTAAATGGATCAAATAATATGGCATATGTAATAATAATGTATGTCAGTGTGAAATATGGCAGAATTACTGATCTATAATATAGAATTTTATTAGTCTCTTCCTATTGCTATTATCATGTCTTAACAAATAAAAGTACAATGGGTGATATTTAAGTAATATTTAAGTTCTTGTGAGTTGTCAATGACAAATCACAATTGATTAGAATTTTTTGGTCTTCATTTTCTAAAAGCAGTGTTAACAAACTCTACTGTATTTTCTTGTAATTTATTAAAAGTAGGTACAACACCATCAGACGAGAATGACTTGAATGACCTTATGTTGTTATTACGTCTGCCAACTAAAGTCATAAGTAGGAATGTCCCAGGAGGAATTGAATGCAGCATTACATCTAATCTGATTGAGCAATTAGTAAGCATATTTCAGGGTGCTGTGCTGTCTTGAGGGAGGGATTATGGCCTGAACCCAAAAACCTCCCTCTATTCCTTGTAGAAGAACAGATGCAGCTGCTAGAGTGCTTTCTAGAACTAAAAAACATGAACATATTAGTTTTTTCTGTTAATTAATTCTGGACAACTGATTATTCTTAGAATATCAAATCAACTGCAGGTAGTCTTCTCATATCTGGCACATAACTCTGGAATAGTTTTGGAGGCAGACTGTCACGTTCGACTTCATACATGAAGGCACAGGAACACAGGATTTAACAAAACACGAATTTATTTACAAACACTCACTCAATACAAGGGCACTGGAAACACGGGAGACTCTGGAAGGACATGGGGTGAAGACAGCACGGACAGGGACTGAACCAAACAGAGGAGTATAAATACACGGGGGACATTAAACTGATAGGACACAGGGGATGAACACAGGTGAAACTAATAAACATTGGAAACGGCGGGAAATAGAACAAAGGAATCACATGACATGGAACACAGAACAGACACCTGACACAGACACACTTCGTCAGTTTAAAGTCTAACTAGTCTGAACACCTGCCCGGTGACCTACTCAGACCTACACCTTCTCCACAATGGATGCTTGAAATGCTGGAATATTCCACAATTTGAAATTTTACTTTTACTCTCTTTTCTTCATTTAGGTTATGCTGCTTTGACATAATCTACATTGTAAAAAGCTTTACAGAAATTAGATGAATTAAATAAAATGAAAAGATTTTGTTTGGGATTCAGCAGATTCAAAAACAGGACTAACGTCTTCTCTGTGAAAAACAGAAAATGTCAAAAGAAATGGCTCAGAAGATGGCAGTCTATGGAGACTACCGTGTTCATTTGTGCATCCTAAAACTTCACATTTATAATCTTCAGCGGGTATGGTGAAAACTCTAATAGTGGACGGCTGCTTCTCACTCAGGGCTGTTTATGCTAATAAGGAAGAGATCGTCACTAGTGGGGCAGGGCTTTCCCCCTCCGATGACACTTGCAAAGGGAGAATGTCAGTCATAGTGTTTCTGCAGACTGTTTTTATCAAGTGTAATTATTAAAAAAATAGAACTGATTCATTTACCATTAGAGGCTGGATATATTCTCACACTGTTGCTGCACAACTGTGTTTAAACCTCTTATAAAAGCAATTTTTAAATAATAGATTCCCTTCTAGTATTAATAAATGCATGTTTGCAATTGAAACAAACAAACAAAAATACTGTAATACTGCAATGCACAATATATATATATATATATGTATAATCTCACATACACACATACATC
>CAIGQW010005578.1:0-10498 GCA_903798125.1 Danio choprae | reverse complement strand
AAAACAACAATATTTCCATACATTTCAATTCAAACAGTTTCTTTTGAATCTCATTAGCTTAAATTCAATATTTTATGCAAATAATTTTTATGCACCATGGTTTTAATATGCAGATCTTATACCAGAATAATATGATGCTTGTTTTTAGAACAGAAACTAATTTATTTACTGATTTAAGTTGATTTTAAAGCTCCCAAATCTGCATATTAGTGCCAAAATGCATACCTGGCAACCCAAAAACCAATTTAAGTGAATGAGAAAAACCATCTGAAGGCATATCACATATTAAATCTGCACAATGCAGTTACACCCACACCTGAGAAAGGTACTTAGAGGTGTTGTTGGTGCGTGGAAAATCAGTCAGTACTTTAACTCGTGCAAACACCTGTATTATAAAGCAGCGTTTCCCAACCCTGTTCCTGAAGGCACAACAACAGTACACATTTTCAACCTCTTCCTAATCAAACACACCCGAGTCAACTCAGCAGAACACTAGAAGAGACTCCAAAACCTGAAGTTAATGGGTCAGATGAGGCAGACATCCAAAATATGTACTCCAGGAATATTTTTATAAAAACATTTTATTTATTTATAGTTTTGAATCTCATTAGCTTAAATTCTGTATTTTATGCAAATTATTTTTATGCAAGGGCCTCACAGTGGCGCAGTGGGTAGCACGATCGCCTCACAGCAAAAAGGTTGCTGGTTCGAGCCTCGGCTGGGTCAGTTGGCATTTCTGTGTGGAGTTTGCATGTTCTTCCTGTGTTGGCGTGGGTTTCCTCCGGGTGCTCCGGTTTCCCCCACAAGTCCAAAGACATGCAGTACAGGTGAATTGGGTAAGCTAAATTGTCCCTAGTCTATGTGTGTGAATAAGTGTGTGTGGATGTTTCCTAGTGATGGGTTGCAGCTGGAAGGGCATCTGCTGCGTAAAACATATGCTGGATAAATTGGCAGTTCATTCCGCTGTGGCGACCCCAGATTAATAAAGGGACTAAGCCGAAATGAAAATGAATGAATGAATATTTTTATGCACCAAGTTTCTATAGGATAGGATAGCATAAACTTTATTTGTGCTGGGCAGAAAAGTGCTACCAACGTTGCTCTAAGCAGACAATAATATAAATAAAACAAACCAAACCATTAAGAACATACAATGTTTACAAAATAAGACCATATATAAATACATAAATATGAAATATATAAAGCACAGAACACAGTCAGGTGCTAATATACTACAGGTGCATTGTTCTTGGTAGAGTTCAACAGTTTTATCGCGGTAGGAACAAACGAAAGCTTCAATCTATTGGTTTTACACGTGGGCATTCTCAGTCTTTTTCCTGATGGTAACAGCTCATATTCACTGAAAAGAGGATGTGTGGAATCAGCACTAATATTTATTGCTCTTCTCATGACCGCCTGTTCATATAGAGTCCGTATGGGCTCGTATTGTTTTATTCCTATGATTTTCATGGCTGTTTTTTTGAATATGAACCAGACTGTGCTTCCATAGCGAATAAGACTTTCAAACATAGCTCGGGAAAAAACAAGCAAGATATTGCTACCCACCCCATACAACCTCAGCCTTCTGAAACAAATAAAGCCTCTGTTGTAGTTGTGTGCACAAGCTGTCAATGGGTGTTCTCCAACAAAAAACACTGTCCATATAGAAGCCCAGGTATCTGTAAGATGCAACTTGCTGTATCACTGTGTCTTTAGTGATTATAGGCCTATGTTCAGATACACTTCTTGGGTCAAGGACCATTTCTTGTGTCTTTTTTACATTTAACACAAGACAAGGTCCATGTCTTTGTGTAAAAGACTTAAGATGGCATTATCATCAGCATATTTCATCAAATAATTATTCAAATGTGTGCTCCTGCAATCATTCATGTACAAAGCAAAAAGCACAGGCGATGAAACACCACCTTGTGGCACTCCTGTATTACTATATCTGACCTCAGAAAGTATCCCATTGACCCGGACCTGCTGAGCTCTGTTACTTAAAAAGAAATAAAACCATTTAATTAAGAAAGTACTGACACCCATGCTATGCAACTCCTCTAAAAGTAGATGCATATTATATTATATTATATTATATTAAATTATATTATATTATATTATATGTGATATCTTTCTTTTAGGATCAGAAACTAATTTATTTACTGACCTAAGTTGATTTTAAGGCTCCCAAATCTGCATATTAGTGCTGTTTAACAATTCATCAGATACAAAATAAAAGTTTGTATTTACATGTTATGTGTGTACAGTGTATATTTATCATGTATATATAAAATGCACACAAATACATGTATATACACTTAAAATATGTACACAATATTTGCAATTTTATAATTTTGTTATACATATATACCTATATAAATTGTGTACTGTATATATTTATCATGCATATGCAAACTTTTATTTTGTATGCTGATGTTGATGTATTTTTTTATTTAATGCATGCAGCAATCAAGGCTAAATTTCATGGCAAGAACATTTTAATAATAAATATACAATTATAATAATAATAATAATAATAATAATAATTAATAATAATAATAATTACTTACATTTATATAGCGCTTTTCTAGACACTCAAAGCGCTTTACACATTGAGGGGGATCTCCTCATCCATCACCAGTGTGCAGCATCCACCTGGATGACGCGATGGCAGCCATATTGCGCCAGACCGCACACCACACACCAGCTGATTGGTGGAGAGGAGACAGAATGATGAAGCCAATTATCATATGGGGATGGTTAGGAGGCCATGATGGACAGAGGCCATTGGGCAAATTTGGCCAGGATGTCGGGGTTAAACCCCTACTCTTACCGAAGGACATCCTGGGATTTTTCACGACCACAGAAAGTCGGGACCTCGGTTTAATGTCTCATTTGAAAGACGGCACTTACTGAGCAGCATAGAGTCCCCTTCACTATACTGGAGCGTTAGGACCCACGCAGACCGCAGGTTGAGTGCCCCCTGCTGGCATCACTAACACCACTTCTGGCAGAAACCTAGCTTTCCCATGTGGTCTCCCATCCAGGTACTGACCAGGCGTGGCCTGCTTAGCTTCAGTGGGCGACCATGTGAGAGTTGCAGAGAGCTAGCTGCCGGCTAATTATAAACCACAAACTAATTAATGCAGAAATTAAATGCGATTTGTAGCATTAATACATGATACAAACTCTCAAATGCTTCCCGCTGTCACTTTGCTAAAACTGTCTGTTTTGTATGCAGTTAATTGTTTAACAGCACTAATATGCAGATGTGCGAGTGAGATTTGGAAGCTTTAAAATCAACTTAAATCAGTAAATAAATTAGTTTCTGCTCCTAAAACAAGTCTATCACGTCACATTATTAAGATCTGGAATACAGTGCAAAGGCTGCCATTTTGATGCTTTATTGCATTGTGCCTTTTAAATTAAAATATGATGGCAGATGCATGTATTTGTGTTCATCTCACCACTATCAGCAGGTCGGCGTGAGTCCCAGCAAACACTGTAATATCCATCGGCACTCGTACACTGTAGGGTTTATTCAGACGCACCCCAAAATTCCTCTCTCCGCTTAACAGCAACAAAATAAACACACCGATATGCACCAGACCGACACGTGCTGCAAACAGACACACATGCACACTGACTGATAGCTCTTCTATATTTGTAGCTCATAACAAGACATCATTAAAAACACTCAAATGGGCAATACCTTTAATCAGATGAATAGAATAGGAGGAGAAAATATTCATGCATTTATTTCTCAAAGTGAAAGACATACAGGGGTTAAAATATTGACCATATTCTTGACGTACGAGAAGGCGCAGCCATTCGAATCATTTTGACTTGAGACTTCCGGTCTCATTCACTTCCATTCATTTTTAGACGTTAAAAACAGCTCGTTCTGCTGCTTGATATTGTTGCAAACTGATATTTTCTTATTATATTATTCTGCTTTGCCTGTATAGTCATGAACACACTTGTTTGTAGAGAGAGTAGCTTGACCGTTCTCTGCCCTTTAATATTCCTAGTCATTTCTCCCACAGGCGACTGAATCTGAAGTTCTAAAACAATCGCAAATAAAAACAAGCGCGCTTCTGCATTGCAGAATAAGGTCAATACAGTACGGGTGAATTTATTTAACATCTAACACCGAATGCTCCAGATACTCACACTGATTTGCACGAGCGTCATTCAGATAGAAGAGGATTGGTACCAGAATATCCAGCACATCACTGCTCTTCAACACGTAGAACAGAAACTTCTGAAATACAAACATGAAAAGTCCAGAAATGTACAGAAATATAAACTGAATTAATTATTAAATATTTGTAAACATTGTTTTACAAAATGTATATAAATAAAATATTCAAAATAAGCTAATAAGGTTTTATTTTTCTAAATAAAACTAAATATAATTTATTTACAATTTACAAATAACTAATATGTAAATATTTTAAAATAAAATGTAATAAAAAGATTTACATAAAAACAAATAAATATAAAAATATAAACATTTAAAATGAAAATATTTCACAAATTATATACACCAGTTCACATACTCAACAGCTGAGTGCAAAATTATTCACCCCCCTGTGCAATATTTATTCTTTCAAATATTTCTCAAGCAATTTTTATTAGAGCAAGTACATTTTCACAGTATTTCCTATAATATTTCAATATTATTATCCCCCTTCAGCAATATTAGTGTTGGATTGTCTCCAGAACAAACCACTGTTATACAATGACTTGCCTAATTACCCTAACTTTACCCTAATTACCCTAGTGAAGCCTTTAAATGTCACTTTAAGCTGAATACTAGTATCTGGATAAATATCTAGTCTAATATTGTCTATATATGCTGTCATCATGTAAAAGAGAAAAGAAATCAGTTAGTTATTAGACATGAATTATTAAAACTAATATGTTTAGAAATGTCTCTTCTCTCCATCAAACAGAACTTAAAGAAAACATATAACAGAATTAAAATTTTATATATACCTTGTTGAGGTCACAAAGTTTCCAGAAGAGAACCAGCAGCTCCTGATGAAACTGGATCTTTTTGCAGGAATGGGGCAGGTATGTTTGCATCAGAGGGTTATTGAGCAGCCGGCTGATCCCTCGCAAGATGAAGCTAAAATCCTACAGGGAAATGAAATAAAAATGCATTTAGAAATGCAAGTAGTACTCAAGTGCAGAAGCGGAGGGCTGTTAAACCTGATTTAGCGTGCATGTGTAATGTTGAAGCGTCTCACCTCTTCTCTGTGAATTCGAGACAGGTAGTTCACAAACAGATTTTCACCTCTTGAGGTCTGAAATGATAAGGAAAGAAATCTGATGTTCAAGCTCAGCATTCTTGGCCATCACTGACATTTATTTTCCATTTTAAATGCATTAAACTATGCTGCCATATCACACAAAACACCAGATACCTTCTATTCATTTTCCTTCAGCTTTTGATTTATTAGAGGTCGCCACAGCGGAATGAACCGCCAACTATTCCCGCAAATGTTTTACCCAGTAACTGAGAAACACCCATAAACAACAACCAATTTAGTTCATCCAATTCCCCTATAGCACATGTGTTTGGACTGTGGGGGAAACCGGAGCACCCGGAGGAAACCCACACCAACACGGAGAGAACATGTAAACTCCACACAGAAACGCCAACTGACCCAGCCGGGACTCGAACCAGCGACCTTCTTGTTGTGATGTCACAGAGCTAACCACTGAGCCAACGTGCCACGCAGATGCCTTTTAAGGAAACATCAATTATAATAATATTTTTAGCACTAAATCTAATTAAAAAAATATATATATATTTTATTGAGATTTGTATTTACTATGAATTATTTGTGCTTACAGTATAAACTCATTGCATTTAACACATCTTTGTATTAAAACACTCATTTTTAATTATATAGTTTAAATAGTTAACCTAGTAATTTAATAACTAAATGGTTAATAGATTAAAGAGTTAATGTGTTAAGTAATCATTAAACTAATATTTTTATCCATTTCTCAGTAAATTAAAGGTCATATTTTAGTGCATTTGAACAAAACAGATTTATTAAACAGATATATTATTATTTAACAGATATATTTATTAAAATAATATTTTAGTCACCAAACATCTTTAGAAATAGAAAGAAAATACATTTAAATTCATGCAAAAAAATAAATAAATAATTAAATAAAATAAATAAAATAAATAAAATAAATAAACAAAATAAATAAATATTATATATATTTCTTTCTCTTAATTTTTCTTATTTTTAAATTTTTTATTTAATATTTTCCCCTAACATACAGATGTGGGATACACATTTTTGGACTGATCTTTTTTTTTTTGCTAGATGAGCTCCAGATTTGGCTTCAGTACTGACTAATCTAACGTATATGCACAAACATAATATTGTAAAGCATCTTATTATATAGGGCCCTCACGGTGGCGCAGTGGATAGCACGTTCGCCTCACAGCAAGAAGGTTGCTGGTTCGAGCCTCGGCTGGGTCAGTTGGCGTTTCTGTGTGGAGTTTGCATGTTCTCCCCGTGTTGGCGTGGGTTTCCTCCGGGTGCTCCGGTTTCCCCCACAAGTCCAAAGACATGCAGTATAGGTGAATTGGGTAAGCTAAATTGTCCGTAGTGTATGTGTGTGAATGGGTGTGTATGGATGTTTCCCAGAGATGGGTTGCAACTGGAAGGGCATCCGCTGCGTAAAACATATGCTGGATAAGTTGGCGGTTCATTCCGCTGTGGCGACCCCAGATTAATAAAGGGACTAAGCTGAAATGAAAATGAATGAATCTTATTATATAGAAAATGCTCATTTAAAATAGGGATTTGCCGCTTATTTATGCTGAGCACTGTAACTTCGCACAATGCAGTATATTGTCCCACACACCATTTTTACAGTGCATTTCACACAGAGCAAATTCAGAATTGATTCAAGAGAAAATAGCAATGCATTTATCGATGTAAAAATCTCAGAATTGATGCAGCATTGACTTCTTGAACAACGGCACTAATATGCGGATGTGCGAGTGAGATTTGGGAGCTTCAAAAATCAACTCAAATCAGTAAATAAATTAGTTTCTGCTCCTAAAACAAGTCTGTCACGTCACATTATTAAGATCTGGAATACAGGGTTATAATATAGAACGCCGATTTTAACCAAGTAATGTTTTCACAACTTGGTAAACACTGGTGAATACATAGGAAAATTGGTAAACATGGGAAAAGCATTGGTAGAGAACGCTTTTGAATTAGAAAAGCATTGGTTGAGTTATATTGTTACCAGGCATGCTTCAGTAGTGTTGTTCCTGTTGTAATCAGTGTCAGCAGTGGTGTGTGTGTTGGTGTGTGTGTCGTTGAGCTCCTGCTCCAGTGAAATGATCAGTGTCTGCAGTGCCAGCTCCGCCAGCTCGCCCCGCTGGTCTGAAAACATCAGGTGATTGTACGGGACGCCGTAGCCGATAGGATCATACGCACAAACCACATTAAGAAGAGAAGTGAAGAGCGGAAGTGCATGTCTGAAACAGAGAGAGAGTGAGAGAGAGAGAGAGAAACTTATTTATAAATGCCACAAACTAAAGGTAAAGGCATTTTATTGTTTTATATGTGTACTGTAAATGCTCCTTTTGTTTATTGTTGTTATTATTTTCATCAATTTTGTTATTACTATTATTATTTATATTGCCTTTTGATACCCCCTGCTATGTACACTTTGGCAGTATGTACTCATGTATGTCATGCCAATAAAGTGATTTGAATTAAAATATGACGTGGTGTAATCTGCAAAACCAATGAATGAGTAGAAATAAAGTGCATATGCGTTTACCTGTTTTCTCTGGAGCAAAAGAACGAGACCCAAGGGTTGAGAGTGTGTGTGTCTGATGGAGACTGGTACATCTCCTCTGAGAAACAGGTCAATAAGAGTTTCAGCAATTCTGTCCTGAGAGAGAGAGAGAGAGAGAGAGAGAGAGAGAGATTAATAAATGTACAGTTTACTCTAATTTATTATTAGTATATATTTGTTCTACTACCATTTACTGCGTTTCCCCATGTATATAATTTATTTTCAACATAAACTTTATAAATACTTTGGCAATTTGAAACATTGGTTATGACAATAAAGCCTTTTTTTTAAGACAGACAGACAGACAGACAGACAGACAGACAGACATAGATATTAGTGCTGGGCAAAAATGAATCATGATTAAATTGCATCCAAAATAAAAGTTTGTTTTGACATAATATATATGTGTGTGTGTGTGTGTGTGTGTGCGCGCGTGTACAGTGTTTATTTATTATGTATATATAAATACACACATGCATATATTTGAGAAAATGTTCGACAAACTTTACATGTATTTGATACAAATTATATATAAATTGAAATGTCATATATTAGTCAATATTAGTGCTGGGCAAAAATGAATCATGATTAAATTGCATCCAAAATAAAAGCTTGTTTTGACATGACATGATATTATATATATAATATCATAGTGTATATTATCATAGATAGACAGACATAGATATTAGTGCTGGGCAAAAATGAATCATGATTAAATATGATTAAAGCATCCAAAATAAAAGTTTGTTTTGACATAATATATATATGTGTGTGTGTGTGTGTGTGTGTGTGCGCGTGTGTACAGTGTATATTTATTATGTATATATAAATACACACATGCATATATTTGAGAAAATGTTCGACAAACTTTACATGTATTTGATACAAATTATATATATAAATTGAAATGTCATTCAATTAGTAACAACTTGGAAACAAAACTAAACAAAACAATAGTTTTATTTACATGTATGTGTGTTCATCACATATGCATAATAAATGTATATAATATGCACACATATATTATGTCAAAACAAACTTTTATTTTGGATGTAATTAATCTTTGCCCAGCACTAACCGATATAGAACTATACTAAACAATATAATATGATTCGTCGCTGCCACTGATCAGATTTCTTGTCAACCAATTGGTTCACCAACATAAATGCAAATTCTGTCATCACGAGCTCATCTTTTACTGTTTCAAAGCTGTTTGAGTTTCTTTCTTCAGTTGAACACAATAGAAGATATTTTGAAGAAAGCTCTAAACCTGTAACCATTGACTTCCATAGTAGGAAAACAAACACTGTGTAAGTCAATGGTTACAGGTTTACAGACTTCTTCAAAATATCTTCTTTTGTGAAGAAAAAAAACTCACAAAGGTTTGTAACCACCACTTGTGGCTTAGTAAACAGTGGGTATTTTTCATTTTTGGGTGAACTTATTTTTTGTCAATTATTTGGTCAGAATTGTTGTATTTTTTATTTAACCTATCTGCATTTATGTGGTGATAAAACACAAACACATGAAGATTATATTCATAGCATAAAATATTCTGGGAGCTGTCAAATTTAAGTGAAAATAATCCAAAATGCGGGAGACGTGGTGGCGCAGTGGGTAGCACAATCGCCTCACAGCAAGAAGGTCGCTGGTTCGAGCCTCGGCTAGGTCAGTTGGCATTTCTGTGTGGAGTTTGCATGCTCTCCCCGTGTTTGCGTGGGTTTCCTCCGGGTGCTCCGGTTTCCCCCACAAGTCCAAAGACATGCGGTATAGGTGAATTGGATAAATTAAATTGTTGGTAGTGTATGTGTGTGAATGGGTGTGTATGGATGTTTCCCAGTGATGGGTTGCAGCTGGAAGGCCATCCGCTGTGTAAAACATATGCTGGATAAGTTGGCGGTTCATTCCGCTGTGGCGACGCCAGATTAATAAAGGGACTAAGCTGAAAAGAAAATGATTGAATGAATCCAAAATGCTGGGAGTAGCTAAAACCTTTATTTGCCTTTCAATTTTGGGGAAAGAGTTAATAAAAATGCAGCTGTGCTGAGCTTATGAGTCTTCATTAAAAACCAAAAATACTTTGTTCAGTAGTGTACTGTAGTGCGTTTCTGAACATATATCCATATTAACAGTGCACAAATGTGTTGAGTGGTCTGATTACAAAAGGTTTCGGAGCTCATTCACTCTTCTAACGCGGTTTACTTGAACGTTTCACCCTGATTAAACGCTCTGAGAGTGCAGTGACGTCACTAGGAGTGGGTCAGTTTGAAGTGGGCGGGGATGTAGTGAAGTGGGCGGGGCTCTGACCTGTTGGAGTCATGGGAATAGTTGAGAGGCGGAGTCTGAGCAAATCCAACGCCAGCTTCCCAGATGAACTCACAGCTGTCTATGGACTGGATATCAGCATCCTGAACACAGACACAGTTGCATTTATAAATTGCATTTGCGCAGTTTATATGAAGCAGATAATGATAATGTAAATGAAAGGCCAAAACGCATAATTTGTAGGCGCATTCGTCCCTCCAATGATAAATACTGTGTTGTTTTTACCCAACACAGTCAAATATGGACAAACCCAATGTTGTGTACAGTTTTTCATTCATTTTCATTTCGGCTTAGTCCCTTTATTAATCTGGGGTCG
>CAIGQW010005573.1:0-15858 GCA_903798125.1 Danio choprae | reverse complement strand
CTACAAAAAAGTCTCTTGGAGCAAAATCTCAAACCCAACAGGAAGTCAGATATTTTTAACTTCCTCTGGCGAAAAAGTGCAGTTTTTGCCATTTCCAGGCGTGGTATTTGAACAAACTCCTCCTAGGGAATTCATCAGATCAACACCAAAATTGTGTATTGTCAACTAAAGGCCTTGGCGATGTTAAATTGCGAAGATCTAGAGTATTTGCTGAAGGGCGTGTCCGTGGCGGTCTCTCAAACTTTGATGCTTCGCCACAAAACAGGAAGTTGTTATAACTCAGCCATACATTGTCTGATCTGATTCAAAATCCATATGTTTGATAACAGTCCTGACCTGAACACGTTTACATGACAATAACCAGACACAGATAAAGCGACACTTGCTGGCAACAGGAAGTAACATGTTTTACAGTGTGACAAACTCCTCCTACAAATTTTGTCACACTGAATCCATGTTCCGTTAGTTTAGTCCAAAGGCTTTTGTGGTGTTAAATTGTGAAGATCTAGAGTTTTCGCCGAGGGGCGTGTCCGTGGCGGACTGAGAAAGTACGATGCTTCGCCATGGAGGAGGAAGCACTTATAATTCAGCCAAACAATACCTGATCTGCCTGAAAATGCACAGGTTCGATGAGATTCCTCTTCTGAAGACATCTACATGCTAATATTGAGTCTCAGTCATAGCGCCACCTGCTGACAGAAGGAAGTTTGGCTTAAATCAGTGGGCCCCTAAGCTACGTTTCACGCACACGTACGAAAATTGACACACACATCAAACATGCCAAAACCTACAAAAAAGTCTCTTGGAGCAAAATCTCAAACCCAACAGGAAGTCGGATATTTTTAACTTCCTCTGGTGAAAAAGTGCAGTTTTTGCCATTTCCAGGCGTGGTATTTGAACGAACTTCTCCTAGGGAATTCATCAGATCAACACCAAAATTGGGTATTATCCTCTAAAGACTTTGGCGATGTTAAATTGCGAAGATCTAGAGTTTTCGTCGAAGAGCGTGTCCGTGGCGGCCTCTCAAACTTTGACGCTTCGCCACAAAACAGGAAGTTGTTATAACTCAGGCATACATTGTCTGATCTGACTCAAAACCCACATGTTTGATAACAGTCCTGACCTGAACTCAAATACATGCCAATAACCAGATACAGATATAGCGCCACCTGCTGGCAACAGGAAGTGACATGTTTTACAGCGTAACAAACTCCTCCTACAAATTTTATCACACCGAATCCATGTTCCGTTAGTTTAGTCTAAAGGCCTTTGTGGTGTTAAATTGTGATGATCTAGAGTTTTCGGCGAGGGCCGTGTCCGTGGCAGACTGAGAAAGTGCAATGCCTCGCCATGGAGGAGGAAACACTTATAACTCAACCAAACAATATCTGATCTGCCTAAAAAATGCACAGGTTCGATGAGATTCCTCTCCTGAAGACATCTACATGCTAATATTAAGTGTCAGTCATAGCGCCACCTGCTGACAGAAGGAAGTTTGTCAAAAATCTGTGATTTTCTCAGGTATTTTAATATATATCGGCTTAAATAAATACTGTCTGCTGTTCTCTGTCATGCTGAGGCCACCGGGCGGCGGTGAGCCCGGGTGCGAGGTCCCTTTCATTGCTGCTTGCAGCTTTAATCTCTATTTGTTATTTGATGAAAATAAATTAGATTGTTACCTTTAAAATGGTGTGGGTGTTGTCTTTTATTTAGTGGTTTGGGAACAGATACGGTCACTAAGTTATAATATCAAAGTGGCTCAATGTGGTGTAGATTATCTGAGTACCATATTTGCTCAAGATCTGAATTATGGGAATATTCATTCATTTATTAATTTTCCTTCAGCCAAGTCTCTATTTCTGAGGTCGCCAATGCAGAATGAACCGCCAACTATTCCAGCAAAAATTTTATGCAGCGGATCCTGCAGTATTTCAGTATTGGGAAACACCCATACACACTCCTTCACACACACACTCATACAATACGGACAATTTTAGCACGTTTTTGGGCTGTGGTGGAAACCAGAGCAGCCGGAGGAAATGCATGCGAACACAGGGAGAACATGCAAACTCCACACAGAAATTCCAACTGTGTCAGGGTTTTACCACTCTGGTCTTGTAAATTCATGTCTTAGTGGCAGAGTCCAGACACTAGTCCTGTCTTGTCCTGTATGTTGTGCTCGGCTCGAGTTTTCTCGGCTCGAGCTCATTTTCTGTCATTGTGTGTCTCTGTGTGAGCGCCGCCATCACCTTGCTCAGGCCGTGCGTGCTCCCGCTTGATGCGGGCGTGCGAGGTCTGGGCATGTTTGCGACGTGCACTCTCATCCTGGTGTTTGTATTCGTTCTGTCTGCAGCGTGATGATTCATTCTCAGAATCTCAGTCTAGTTGGTTTCGGTTGGCGCTGGGATGAAACATGCACGTTGCATGTGTGAGTGCACGGTGAGTGTTTTCATTTATCGTGTGCTTGTGTTTTGCTTTCAGTCTTCTGTTGGTGTTGTGTTTAGCACGTGGTGCATGTTTACGTGCGCCGCATGCTTTGTCATGTGAACACGCGGTTAATGAGTTCTATCATTGGCTGCGTGTTCTAGTCTCGTTTTGTGTGAGCACATGGCGTTTGTTGTTTGTTTGTCATGTGCTCTCCCATCTATTGTCTAGTCTCACCCTCCTTGTTAACCCATTATTAGTTTATCCTGTTCACCTGTTTGTGTGTAAATTATTTCTGCTTATATTCTTCTCTTGTCTGCTGTCCTGTGCCAGTTCGTTGTCATATTTCTCCATGTCCTGTCCTATCCAGCCCTGCTCTTCCCTGCCAGCCCAGTTTGTTTGTTTTGTTGATGTTTTCTCCCTCGAGGTAGTTTGTTTTGCTTTTTGTTTTATTTCTATTAATAAATAGCCATTATTTACTGAATTTGAGTCCTCGCTCCTTTCCCCACCCCACAACCGTGACAGTACAAACTGGCCACAAGAGGACTCAGCAGAAATGGGTTTATTTCTGCGCCCAGCTCTCTCCCAGCAAAAAGGACCCCAAGACCAACCCCTAGCCAGAGGACTGCCACTCCAGCAGAACCATTGCCCCTTCAGCACCTTCGCTGAAGGTCTCCTTGAGGCAGTCCGGGGGCCTGGGTTCAGCGAGACCAACCTCATCAACATCTTTCTGGTTGGATTGGACGAACCATTCGATTGGGTGGAGCTGGGCGAACTTGGTACATAGACTTTTTGGGAGGTGGTGGAATATGCCTGCCTGAGGAAGGAGAGGGAAATCCTACAGGGGGAATGGACCCCTCTCACCACCAGCACCATCTCCCAGTCTATGCCCAACACCCAAGAGTTGACCCGCACGCAGAAGCGGAGGCTGAAGAGCAAGGCCTCTTTGGCAAAGGCGGCTCCAGCCCCAGAGCGCTAGGACAGCTGTGAAGTTCTTGAAACCATTCCACAGAATTATAGAGCCCCTATTGTGAAACAGCTTAATTTAGACAGTGAGAAACCCAGTGTAACATCTTAAAGGATGTCCTTACCTTTCGGGTAGCAGTCAAGAACCAAGCTCCCACAAGACGTACAGTCCTTTCAATTGTCAGTTCCATCTATGATCCACTAGGGTTCATATCCCCCTTTGTTCTCAGGGCTAAACAACTCCTGCAAAGACTCTGCCATGAAAAGTATGGGTGGGATTAAATAATTCCCATGGAAATGATGAAACCTTGGCAAAGATGGCTTGCTGAGGTTGACCAGTTAAGCAGATTTGAAGTAGACAGGTGTATAAAGCCTGACAATTTTGGTGTTATAAAGACTGCTGAACTACATCACTTTTGCAACGCAAGCGAGCTAGGATATGGAACGGTAAGCTATCTCAAACTTACTGACAGCAGTGAAAATGTTCATGTCATCTTTGTACTGGGAATGGCTAGAGTTATTCCCCTGAAGTGGATGACCATTCCGAGACTTGAGCTTGCAGCTGCAACACTTGCCGTGAAAGTTGACAGAATGTTGCAAAAAGAACTTCACATGCAACTGAAAGATTCTACCTTTTGGACAGATAGTACAGTGGTACTGAAGTACATCCATAATAAAACAAAACGATTTCATACTTACGTTGCCAACAGAATTGCAGTAATACATGACCTCAATCACATCAATGGGGATATGTGTGTTCAGGAGACAATCCAGCAGATAATGCTTCACTAGGCTACAAATTGAATCCTTTTTTACTTCCACTAGGTGGTTGAACGGTCCTCACTTCTTGACAAAGGAAAATTCTGAATGGCCCAATGTACCAGAAGATCTTAACTACCTTTCACCAGATGATGCAGAAGTGAAAAGAGAAATCACTACGAACTATCTGAACCTGCAGAATAATGCAACTGCCAAAATCATCGAGCATTACTCCTCATGGAACAAACTATTGAGAGTGGTTGCATGGTGGCTAAGGCTCAAAAAACTTCTGATGCTTCAAACTCAGAAAAACAAGGCTCTTGTTAGGGATTCCAAGTAGAAAGCTGAACAAAAGGGACTAATCCCAGAAAATTTGAATGAAGCTGAAGGGTCAATCATTTGCTATGAACAACAGCATTACTTTGATCCAGAACTCACGGTCCTGAGAAAAGGCGAACCCATCAAAACAAACAGCTCAATACACAAGCTGAATCCAATCATTGATGATGGCATTTTGAGGGTTGGAGGAAGACCAAGTAAAGCAGCTTTGCTGGTGAGTCTAAAGAACCCAATTATCCCGCCCAAAATTTCACATGCATCTAAATTGATTCTGCGTGATATCCACCTAAAGGTCGTACACACAGGACAAGGCCACATGCTCTCGAAATTGAGTCAGAGATTCTAGTTGCATCTACCGATTCCTCTGCTAGAAAAATAATAAAATCATGTGTCTTCTGTAGAAGAGCGCAGGCCAAAGCTGGAGAACAAAAAATGACCGACCTACCAGAGGACCGTGTTACTCCTGACCTACCTCCTATTTCACATGTAGGTATTGAAAATTTTGTCAATCATATTTACAAAATCATATTTACCTGTCTAACAAGCCAAGCTATTCACCTTGAAGTGGCTAATACACTACACACAGACTCTTGCATTAATACTATTCAGTTTTTATGTCGTAGAGCACCAGTTCTGACCAGAAGAACTGACTGTGGCACCAACTTCGTAAGTGCACAAAAGGAATTGAAGGCCTGAAGTTCAAGATGCATTGTTGAGCAGTCATGTCAAATGAATATTCAATCTACCATTTGCAGCTCACTTTGGAGGAGTCTGGGAAAGACTAATTAGACTGGTAAAAAAAACAAACTCTGTTTTCAGTGCTAAAACAACAAATATTGGATGATGATGATATGCTGCAGACAGCTTTGTGTCAGGTTGAATGCATTCTCAACGATCGGCCCATTACAACTGTATCAATTGACCCAAATGACCTGGAGCCTTTAACGCCAAATCATCTCTTGCAACTGAAATCTAAACCTCTTCTACCACCTGGACTTTTTAGTAAGAATGACTTGTATATGAGGAGGCGATGGAAACAAGTGCAATACCTTGCCAACCTTTTCTAGAAAAGATGGACTACTGAATATTTGTCTTCAATGCAGCAACGGCAAAGATGGGCTAATATCAAGAGAAACATCAAGGTAAATGAAATAGTAATCATCATAGACAATACAGCACCAAGAAAGTCCTGGCCCTTAGGTTGTGTGGTGAAAACCCTGCCGGGCCTGAAGGTCTTGTCCGCAGTGTTTTAGTAAAAACTAAATCCTCTGTCCTTCAAAGACCCATCACCAAACTTTGCTTACTTCTGGAGGCTGAAAATTCAGATTAAGAAACTGACAACATAATGTTCGCTTCCTATGGTTTGTTGATTGGCATGCACTCACACATATACTGACAAACATGTACATACTATGGCATGCCCACACACCATTACCCACATTACATATTTTGCATACATGGACTTTCCAATTTTACACCACATATATACTCAAAGTCTGCACATACATGGACTTTTACACTACACACTCACCTGATTGATTCCTCACCTGATGTTCTCCTTATGGAATGTACATGGTATAGCATGAACGGTGGGGGTTCACATGGAAATTGTATATTAGGGAAATTGTAAAAAAAGAAAAAAAAGGGGACATTGTATGTATGCATTGGTGATTAAAATACAATGTACCTGTTTTATTGAATGCAGAATGAAATGTTTATTCTGATTTATTTAACATGTGGCAAGATTGTACCTAGTTATATTTGGGCTCCATTTAATATTTTTATTTGGTAATTGTTTTGTATTGACAATAACCATTAGGGACCAGAATGTAGGAGGCATATTTAGTAATTGATTGTTTAATCAATTTATTTCATTTCAAAATTATTTAAATATTTACGATAATTTTTTTTGTTTGATCATTGGTCTAACCGATCATGTGAGTGAATGAGTGGCTCCTCCTCCTTTACGTGATGTTATGGTGCGAGTGCATATGAGAATGGACTGGCATTGTTTGAGGAGCAGAGCGAGAGGTGGGGAGAGCAACAGTTTTTTTCAGTCACATTGTACCTTTATGTTTTATTTTTACCACCTTGGAAGTTATGTTTGTTGTATTGGAAAGTAAACCGAAGATGGTGATTAATAAACCCAGTAATTATTTTATTTAACCGCATCTCCGTGCATGTTTAATGTTCATGTGATCTGAAGACTCCTCTGCTAATCTCAAGAGGCTAATATAAAAGCATTAGCCACAACAACTGTACATATTTATCATGCAGAACTAAGTGTTTTAACATTACTTTCAATATTACTGTATAGTATTTTACATTTACAAAAATGTTATTTTATGTTATTTATTAGTGCTACTTTATAATGAGTAAAATATGTTCAAAAATTGTACAAGTGTTATTTTAACTGTTCAAGAAAAAAGAAAAGAACTGAAACTTCAACTGCACAATAAAAGTTTATTGTGTAAATCATGCTAGCAATAATTAAATACATTTATTCATTCATTTTCTTTTCGGCTTAGTCCCTTATGTTTAGTCAGCATATGTTTTACACAGCGGATGCCCTTCCAGCCGCAACCCATCCCCGGGAAACATCCACACACACTCATTCACACACATACACTACGGACAATTTAGCCTACCCAATTCACCTGTACCACATGTCTTTGGACTGTGGGGGAAACCGGAGCACCCGGAGGAAACCCACGCAAACACGGGGAGAACATGCAAACTCCACAAAGAAATGCCAACTGACCTAGCCAAGGCTCGAACCAGCAACCTTCTTGCTGTGAGGCGATCGTGCTACTCACTGCGCCACCGTGCAGCCTAATTAAATACAATAGAGCAACAAAACACTAATGAACAACTGATTAAAACCAGTCAACAATTAATGTATTAAAAATTAGGAAAAAACTACACAGAACAAAATTGAAGTTTTATGATTTATGCTGTAAATTATTCATCCAACTCCAATCATAATATGTAGCATTATCTGGAATATGTCAACAAGAAGGCCACTGGTTCAAGTTCAAAGACATGCGGTACAGGTGAATTGGGTAGGCTAAATTGTCTGTAGTGTATGTGTGTGAATGAGTGTGTGTGTGGATGTTTCCCAGTGATGGGTTGCAGCTGGAAAGGCATCCGCTGCATAATACATATGCTGGATAAGTTGGCGGTTCAGACCCCAGATTAATAAGGTACTATTCAATTCAATTCAAGTTTATTTATATAGCGCTTTTTACAATGTAGATTGTGTCAAAGCAGCTTAACAAGTTCTAGTAAAGTCCAGATTTCAGAGTTTAGTTCAGTTCAGTTCAGTGTGGTTTAAGTTTCACTGTTGAAAGTTCAATACTGAAGAGCAAATCCACCGAAGCGCAGATCCACAAGTCCCAATCAGAGCAGGCCAGTGGCAACAGTGGCGAGGAAAAAACTTCACCAATTGACAAAGAGAAGGAAAAAAAACCTCGAGAGAAACCAGGCTATGTTAGGCATGATCATTTCCTTCTGGCCAAACTTCCTATGTGGAGCTGCAGTCTAGGTGCCGGGGCTGGAGAAGCTGGACATCCATCGTGGAAGCTGCAGGTGAGGGTAGGGTAACAGCGGGTCCAGGATACCTTCGGATCATCTCTTCACAGGTATAGGATCGCATCGATGGCGCTGCAAATCTGTAGGGACCTCGGGATGAGTATCCCCAGGTGGAAATAGAAAATAAAGAAAATATTTAGCATAGCTGCTGTTCATAGTGTATTTAAACCAGAAAGAAAATGGATTGTTATAGATGAAAATAGCAGGTATTTAACAAATATGTAAAGCATATGAGAGTTTCTAACACAATGGCTGTTGTATTAAGACAGGAGGAGTACACTAATACACCATATCGTTATGCGACGCATTGAGTGTATGCTTTACTAAAAAGATAAGTCTTTAATCTAGTTTTAAATTGAGAGAGTGTGTCTGAGCCTCGGACATTATCAGGAAGGCTATTCCAGAGTTTAGGAGCCATAAATGAGAAGGCTCGACCTCCTTTACTCGACTTTTCTATTCTGGGTACTACCAGAAGCCCTGAGTTTTGAGATCTTAAAGGGCGGGTTGGATTGAAGCGAGACAAAAGGTTAGTTAGATAAACAGGAGCTAGATTATTTAAAGCTTTATAGGTAAGAAGCAATATTTTGTAATCAATACGGAACTTAACAGGCAGCCAGTGTAAGGAGGATAAAATTGGGGTTATATGATCATATTTTCTAGACCTGGTAAGAACTCTGGCAGCTGCATTTTGTACTAGCTGAAGTTTATTAATAGAAGATGCTGGGCAACCAGCGAACAGAGCATTACAGTAATCCAGCCTAGAGGTCATAAAAGCGTGAACTAGCTTTTCTGCATCTGAGATGGATAGCATATTTCGTAACTTAGCGATATTTCTCAGATGAAAGAAGGCGGTTTTTGTGACATGGGAGATATGATTTTCAAGAGTTAGATTGCTGTCTAATATAACGCCCAGATCTTTTACAGTAGAGCTAATGCTAACTTTTTATCCCTCTAATTGCAGATAAAGTTGTGAGATCTGCTGTGTACAGGATTTAGGCCCAATAAGTAATAATTCTGTTTTGTCTGAGTTTAAGAGAAGAAAATTGTTGGTCATCCAGTCCAGTTAATATTCTTAATACATTCAGTTAGTTTAGACAGTTCAGATGTCTTATCAGGTTTTGTTGAAATATATAATTGGGTATCATCTGCATAGCAGTGGAAGCTGATCCCATGTCTTCTAATAATGTCTCCCAGGGGTAGCATGTATATTGTAAACAGTAAAGGGCCTAGAACTGACCCTTGAGCCACCCCATACTTTACTGACCTGGTTTGTGAGGGCTGTCCATTTATATTAACAAACTGGTAACGGTCAGTTAAGTATGACTTGAACCATTGTAGAGCCTGTCCCTGGACACATGTAGAATTTAAGCGATCTATAAGGATATTGTGGTCAATGGTGTCAAATGCAGCCCTAAGATCAAGTAAAACTAATAACGAGATGCAGCCTTGGTCAGCAGCTAAGAGTAGATCGTTGGTTATTTTCACTAATGCGGTTTCTGTGCTGTGATGAGGCCTGCAACCTGACTGAAACACTTCAAAAACGTTGTTCATCTGCAGAAAGGAGCATAATTGGGCAGAAACAACTTTTTCTAGTATTTTAGACATAAATGGAAGATTTGAAATAGGCCTATAATTAGCTAAGTTGCTGGGGTCCAGTTGTGGTTTCTTAATAATAGGCTTAATAACAGCTAGCTTGAAAGGATTTGGAACATGGCCTAAAGATAAAGAAGAGTTAATAACATTAAGAAGAGGTTCCCCTACTACAGGTAACAACTCTTTCAGTAACTTAGTTGGAATTGGGTCTAACATACATGTAGCTGGTTTAGAGCCCTTTATAAGTTTATCTACCTCTTCCTGTTCTATCATGTTGAAGCACTGTAGATTAAATTGATTCAGTGGAATGTTTAATGAATCTGAGGTATAATGTGGAGCAGAAAGTTTAACATCTTCTATTTTCTGTCTGAAGCCTTCTATTTTATCACTGAAGAAATTCATGAAGTCATCACTACTAATGTGGGGAGGGATATTTTGTTCCAGAGATGACCGATTATTTGTTAATTTACCAATGGTGTTAAATAAGAATCTAGGATTGTTCTGATTATTTTCTATTAGTTTGCGGAGGTGCTTGGTCCTGGCGGATTTTAGAGCCCTCCTATAGCTGGACATACTATCTTTGTACGCGATTCTAAAGACCTCTAATTTAGTTTTTTTCCACTTACGTTCCAGGGCACGAGTTGCTGTTTTGAGAGCGCGAGTATGACTATTATACCATGGTGTAGTTTTATTCTCTCTAGCCTTTTTTAATTTCATGGGTGCCACAGTATTTAGTGTGTTAGTAAAGATAGCATCTATACTGCTGGTTACTACATCAAGATCATTTGCGTTCGCGGGTACATTTAGAAATATAGAAAGATCAGGAAAGTTATTTGTAAATTTGTCTTTAGTGGATGGGACGATAGTTCTACCAGGACGATATATCTGTGCAGATCTGCTAATTTCAGGTAAACACAGCTTATATAATAAGAGGTAGTGGTCTGTTATGTCATCGCTTTGTGGTATAATGTCTACATCAATGACCTCAATTCCATGGGACAAAATTAGATCTAGTGTATGCTTTAAGCGATGGGTTGGACCAACAACGTTTTGCTTTATCCCAAGTGATTGTAGTAAATCGGTAAATGCGAGCCCTAATGTATCGTTAGCGTCATCTATGTGTATATTAAAGTCTCCTACAATTAGCATTTTATCAGTTTTAACTAGTACGTCAGAAATAAAATTAGAAAACTCTTTTAGAAAAGTGACATAGGGTTCTGGAGGTCTATATATGGTGAATAAAGTGAGAGATAACATAGTTTTTTTTTCCTAATATCTGGAAGCATAACATTAAGTGCCAATACTTCAAAAGAGTTAAACATAAGTCCGTTTCTCTGATTAACGTTAAGACTATCATTAAAGATTGATGCAACTCCACCAACACGACCAGTTTGACGAGCCACATGTTTATATAAGAATCCTGAAGGAGTTGCTTCATTTAAGCTAATATAGTCATTTTGTTTCAGCCAGGTTTCAGTGAGACAGAGTGCATTAAGATTATTGTCTGTTATTATTTCATTTATGATAAGTGCTTTAGGTGCTAGTGACCTGATGTTTAAGAGACCAAGCTTTATAAAATGTCTATTTTCACTTTTTTGCAGTTTTTCTGGTTTGATTCTTAATAGATGTTTTTTGGAGCACATAGTACGTTTATTTCTTGAGCTAATAATACGAGGAACAGATACAGTCTCTATAGGGTTAGCCTGGTATGCATTACTGTGATTTAAGTGTGACGAGCAATAGTCTATATGGCTAAAATGTGAATTTTCACTTACTAGTCAGACAGAACGAAGCATCCTGGAGATGTTGTCCGATAGGAATTCAGCTCCAGCTCTGCTAGGGTGCAGACCATCAGGACGGAAGAGCCTAGGATGCTCCCAGAAAAGATTCCAGTTATTGGCAGAGCAATTTCTGTTCTTTACACTATTCTGTTCTTTACACTATTTACACTAAGCCATTCATTCAGAGCAAAAAGTCTACTGAACCTTTCATTTCCTCGGCGGTAAGTAGGAAGCGGTCCAGATACGATGATCTGCGTGGCGGGCGAGGTGTGTCGATCCGTCTCGATCAGGCTCCTGAAGTCCCTCTTCAGGATCTCCGTCTGCCGCAGCCCGGTGTCGTTCGTCCCCACATGGAGAACGACAGCTCCGATGCTCTCGCCAGCGCTCAGGATAGCGGGTACCCTAGCAGAAACATCCTTAACACGAGCACCGGGAAAGCAGTGAGTGCGTACGTTGTTACCTTTAGTGGAAGCAGCACGGACGTGGCGAACGATGGAGTCACCGATGACAGCCACATCGCGACCCGTCTCGCAGATGGGGGCGAAGCGGTTCTCCGTGGGCATCTCGAACACAGGAGGAGGAGACGTTCTGCCCCGCGACCTGGTATTCACCTTACGCGGCTGCATCCAGGGGCAGGTGCCACGGTAGCCAGGTGCCAGCGTGACCGACCCCTGGACAAACCGCAGCTCCGGTGCGCTGGGACTGGACGGGGAAACACACGGGGTTGAGGTGGATGGAGTGTTAAGATTGTATCGCACACTTACCTCAGATGAGCGAGCCGCAGTCCGGGGAACATCGAGCAGGGCCCGTTGTCTCCGGATCTGCGCATGCTTCACCTCCAGAAGGCGAATCTGGTTCCCAAGCTTCTCCAGTTCCACATTAAACGCCTCCATCACTGCTTCTTCTGCACACAAGGATGAACATGCAAGCGACATAGTACAGGGTGAAGAGCAAAGACAGTAAGTAGAGTAAGTACTAAGCCGAAAAGAAAATTAATGAATGAATGAATATTATTGTTGTAAATAAGTGTTGCCCTTAGAAGTATTTACCCTTGTGATGTATCTGGTGGCCAAAACAAAAATCAATATTATTCACACATTGAAACCTGAATGTACATCAGGAAAACCTTGAGTTAATACATAAACTTAGTCAGCTAGAACAATTAACTCTAAAGTTTATATTAGCTAAGTATGTGGACTATATTCAAAGACTAAATATATACAAAGACTGTTCACTCGCATTACTATGAATGGGGAAAGTGCAACGCTTGGTATAACCACCACAGTGAAAAAACTACTGTGTGCCTATGCTGATTTTGACTAGAGAAATGTATCCTATTACATATTGTGGCATATTACATATCGTCCTGCAGTCTTTGCTCCGGGTTCTGTCTCTTTTTCTCACAGTATTTGAAACTGCATCCTCTGATTACATTGAAAAAAAGCTATAAACAAATTGGTGTTGAATACTTGACAACCTGTGTGCATGTGCAGTAGCAAACTGGAAATGGCATGCATTAAAGTATTTGGAGCTTAAGCAACGAAAGCAATGAGAATGGTCACTTCAGATTTTATTGCTGATTTCAGCAAAGAGTTTTTGCGGATTTCAGGATTTCTCCCATTCGTTTAGATATGACTGAGTGAACAGACCTGTGGATTCAATGCTTTGGTCTTTCTGGAACTGTGATGTACATTTAGAATTTTCAGGATTTATCCTGACAAGAAACCTGTAAATACATTAATCAAACAATCAATAAATGACAATAAATAAAAACAATCAATCGATGAAAAATCCTAGCTCTTATTTCTCTGAGCACTAACAGTTCCCTTATTTAAGTAGCACTTATTGGTTATATTGCCTCGTCATGTTAAATTGCTGAATGCCTCATTTGTAAGTTGCTTTGGACAAAAGCGTCTGCTATGTGAGTAAATGTAATGTACAATACCACAATTTGATCAGCATTAATGTAGTTAAATTATTTATGAAAATTAAGTTTAGATAAAAATGTAGTTGTTTTTTTTAGTAGTGTGCTACAAACTTGGTGCAGCAGGTGCGGCTAATCTTGCACCTTATTTAAGGAGCTGCAAGGATGCGTTCGGGAGACTGCTTTGGAGGATTGTTTCTTTTGACTTCCTTTGGCTTACCCACGGCGTATATTATGTTTTGTTTATGTTGGAATTTGTTCTTATGTTAGATGTTGTTGTTTTGAACGTCATATGTTATGTTAGACATTTAATTTACATATGGTACCCCTTTGTACTTAATTGTTTATTATTTTTGTAACCTAAAATAAATATATCTTGCATTTTTTCATTTAACTTGGTTTGGTTCCCTTCATTTTGTAGCCGGCACGTAACAAATGGGGGCTCGTCCTCAAGTAAATTTGGAAACCTTGATTAAAAACACCTGTTGGATTTCCATGTGGAAGCCGCATGAGCTTTGTTAGCACGCGGTGGTGTTTGTTTTGTTTTGCAGTCTCTTGTATTCTCTTGGATTGGTTTAAAAAATTTGTAAAAATATATATTTATATTTGAATATATAATATATATTTATACTATCACGAATGTGACTATTTAGCCCAATGATATCTGGGAGTGTAGTTTTGAGGTGATGGTGTAAGGGTCCATCTATTAGTCCTATGATGGAACTAACAGCATGGGTGAATGTTAAATGCGTGTAATCCTTTTAGCACATGTGAAAAGAAATCTTTTTATTTATTCAAATTAATTTCCGAAGTTAAAATTAATTTTAATTTTAACTTCGAATTTAGTCTGACTCTAATTTATAATAGTTAAAATTTAGATTCATCCAATTCAAGCTGATCACCTTATAGGTTGTGATTTAGTTTAATTTAAATTGTTTAACCTAATAAATCCTTATTTTCTGTTAATGGTTAATCGTTTACCCGAAGTTGCTTAGAGTCAGTATGCTGGCCAGTTACATCTGCTCACGGACACATCCTCGCCAGTTCTGGTTCTTAGATAGAGGATATAACTGTAAACTAATTTCCTTTAGGTAATATTAGGCCGCCCCATGCTTGCTCATACATAAAGAAAGTTTGATTTAGCCACTAGATTATATCATACTAAGTCACTGATTGTCAGAAATCAACAGGTCTTTAATGCTGTGCCTATGCTCCATCCATTGAGCCTGAATGTATGAGCAATCCTGGCTGTAGGCTGCGGAAACATCAACCTAAACAATCTACTAGTTACAAAGATTTCAGAAGATATCAGAGTTAAACAAGAATTCTACATTTATTTGTCAGGCAAAGATTTTCCATTCCAATTCACATAATTAAACAAAATAAGCCAATTCATACAACATCAATTACTCAAAGAGTTAGAGATTAATACCTGACTGTGTAGAAGTACATTGCAGTATATGAGCCTTGATGCAGAGCTCAGAGACTCAACACTGCAAACGGGGTATCCTGGCTACAGAATCCCCATCTCGCACCTTTATCCTAAATACTCAACTCAGAACAAACAGCCATAAATTCAAGACAACAAAGCGTCACCAAGACCCTTGCCTGGTGGAGCATCTGGCAAAGATTTTATCAAAGCCAAAACCCATATCAACATATACAAGTGAAATATTACAGTGAAAATTAATAACATTTTACCAATCACACAGAGACATTTAAAATGATACCAAACATGAATATAAAGCTACAAGATACACCATATAAAAAACTTGGACATTTTACGTGAAATGTGAGTGGTCAACTCTGATGGAGAAGGTAAAGTAAAGGTCAGGAAGGGGGCTCAGGGTGAAAGAAGAAGAGTGAGCTTTCCAGCATTCCCACCTGGTGTAGAGCCAATTGTCTCTGTGTTTCCAGCCCATGCTTGTATTGTCAAAGATATCAAAGTATCTATGGTATCTCAAATCTTACAGTCAGGAAGGGGGGCTCAGGATGGGTGACAGGGACAGTTGAAGAACTGGTTTCCTAGCTGATCTTCTTATCAGATTAGAAACTTTATTGTTTTAGTACCTGGCCATTCTCCTGGTCTTGTCTCGTGTGGAATTCCATAACAGTTTTCAGGGTTTAATATTATGGAGAGATTTAGCCATCCTTACAATTCCTTAGGCAAGTTTAAACTTTTTTTGTTAAAAAACTACTCTCTTATCTTAGTTTTCGAAGAAACCCCCCATCCACCCCATCTCCTCCTTTACCCGGGGGAGCTCTAGAGAACTATCTGATCTCGTACCCCCTTATATGCTTATTTACCAGGTGGAGCTCTCGAGAATTATCTAATCTCGTACCCCCTTTTATATGCTTATTTACCAGGCGGGAGCCCTGGGCTCAATTATCTCCCAGCTCAGGGTTCTCTCCCGGGACAGCATGCCAAACCTGCTATTATTATCAAACAATATCTAAGTGTGAACTCTTGAATGATATTTT
>CAIGQW010005558.1:0-10194 GCA_903798125.1 Danio choprae | reverse complement strand
CAGCAGAACTTTGCCTTTGGACGTCACAAAGCCGTTGATCTTTATGTACAGCTGCTACACTTGTGGTTATCAACTGTCGAGTTATTATGGCTTTCACACTTCAGTATCTGCTTCTAACTTGAAAGAGCTTCAGCCAATAACAGGGGACACAGGGAACAACTCCAAAGCTGTTTTAGAATTTGTATTTTTGAATTCTGTCAGATTTGACAAGCTTTCAGTTTTTCTAATAATGCAACACTGTAGCAGTTACAGTTGAAGTACAGCGGTAGGTTGATAACCTTAGAAAAGAAAACAAATAAACAAAATAGACATTACTCACAATACTGACATGAACACAATATGATGTAAATAAAGACATTTGCTTTACAAACTTTGTCTCAGCTTTTATCAATTTGTATGTTAAAGTAATTTTGCTCAGTATTTAAAACAAGCATTTCCATTTTATATGAACTATATAAACAAATGAACTGAATAATATCCTAATGATTACACATTAAACAATGCACAAAATAATCAACCACAGTGCAACAAAATCACAATAGTCTTCTATCTTGCACATAATTAGGAATAAGGCGAGGCATTTAACAGTCTCTTATAGCCAGAAGAAGTCATTTATCATACCATCAGTGTCTCTGAGATGACCAAGTGCTGATGAGTTTCCCTTATTTCACTGCAGCTTTAAACTTTATGCATGCAATCGCCAGTGTTTATTATTGCAGCGGTTGCGTTCTCCAACTTTAACAGCGCTTGTCTGCATGCATGCACCTGCCATGTGAGTTTCTTCTTCTTCCGCATTCACTCGGCACTTTCCGTATCTCCTCGGCAAGTTCCGACCGCCAATTGCTTCCGCCAAATACTTTCGGTTTTGTTAGTTCCGCCCATTTCAGTCATGCATTAATCAATATGAAGTGCAAATCTGCGATTTGACTTTACAAATACTGACAAATGATTTGATAGTCTTTTCCCTTCTGATACCTCCAATCTTGGAATGACATGCTATCCCCACCTGGCCACTTTGTGGATTCTTTGATGCATCTGTAAACGTGTGTAAATTGATCATAATGTGTCCCAATATATTTTCTTGTTAGATATGCTTCTGGTAACTCTTGCCCTTTTTCTTGTCTGTCTTCCAATAATTTGAGGTTTATTTTTGGTTGCGGTAAGATCCATAAAGATATTGTTGGTAGAACTATTGATGGTATTATACTATGTTCATTTAATTTAATTTCCTGCACCAAATCTCCAATAATCCAGTTAAAACTATTAATTTTCCTTTTCCCATATTCCCAACATACCTCTAGTAGCGCTTTTACAGGATGGCTATCATCATGGCCTTTTATTCTTGCCCAATATGTCAATAACAGTTGTTTCCTTCTTAGTTGAATTGGCATCTCCCCCATCTCTACCTGCAAAGCTGGAACTGGAGAGGAAGGATAGGCTCCACAACAAATTCTAAGAGCTTGAGATTGTATTCTTTCAAGTTTTACTAATTGTGACTTTGCTGCTGAACCGTAAGCCATACAAATCATAATCAAGAATTGCTCTGATCATTGTTACATAGACTGTTTTTAAAGCTAATCTATCTGCTCCCCACTCATGCCCAGAAATACATCTCATTACATTCAAAATACTTTTGCATTTGTCTTCCATCTTACTGATGTGAGTACTCCATGTAGCTCTAGAATCTAAGCACATACCTAAAAACCTGATAATTTTCACTTGTTTTAATTCTGTATTGTATTTTTTCAGTTTTAAGTCAATACTACTTCTTTTATTTATAAAGAAAATATATTAGTTTTTTTCTACCGACAATTTTAAACCCCATTTATATGACCAGTTCTCAAATTTAATTAAGGCTGTTTGCATTTTATTGACAATATGGTCCACATTTCTGCCTCTTAACCATAGAGCTCAATCACCCGCAAACAGTGATTTACTAATATTTCTCTCTAAACTTGAAAAAACATCATTATTCATAATAATAAATAACAAAGGACTTATGATGCTACCTTGTGGAGTACCATTCTTAATAATTCCTTTACTTGACACATGCTTCCCAATCTTAACTCTGATATATTTTTCAATTAAGAACTCTTTAATCCAATAAATAGTCTTCCACCTATTTCTATTTGGGTTAATTTGATCAACAGACCATCCTTCCATAGCATATCATAAGCCTTCTCAATATCAAAGAAAACTGCCACTACTGTTTCCTTGTTAATTAACGCTTTCCTAATGTCTGTTTCTAAATTAATAACTGAGTCCATTGTACCTCTTCCACATCTGAATCCACTTTGACAAGGGGAGAAGAAGTCGTTTTTCTCCAAATTGTACTTAAGCCTGTCATTAACCATTTTTTTCCATTAGTTTACACGTGTAAAATTAGAGCTATTAGTCTATAGCTTAAAGGATTACTTGGGTCTTTTCCTGTTTTTTTTATGGGTATAATTAATGATTCCTTCCATTCCAGAGGCAACATCCCTTCTTCCCATACCCTGTTATAAAATTTCAAAATTTTCCTTAGTGATTTTTCACTTAACTTTTTTTTACATCACATAGCTAATATCGTCTTGTCCTGGTGTTGAGGCCTTGGTATATTTTAATGCCCGTTTTATTTCTGAGAAGGAGAACAAAACATCTGATATACCTACTGTAACTGTCCTTTTTTAAATTATATTACAATTCCTAGATAACAATCTCTCTTTCATATTCTTACTATCTATTGTCAAGTTATCGGAGCTATTTATTTTTAAGAACTCTTTTTTAAACATTTCTGCTTTATCTTTGTCATATACTGCATTTTTGTTTTCTACACTTAGCACTGGATAGTCATATTCTCTCCTAATACCGCTCATTTTTAAAATTATATTCCATACCTCCTCAACTGGAGTACTTTTCCCGATTTCATTACAAAACGATCTCCAATATTCTTTCTTAATTTCCCTTATTATTTTCCTAGTTTCTGCCTGAGATTTCTTATATTCTATCAAGTTTTGCCAGCTATGAGATATTTTTAGAATTTTGAATGCCTTTCTTATCTTTCTGACTGCTCTTGAACACTGACCATGGAACCATTTTCCCTACTCTTTCCTGCTCTTTGGAATACACTTACCGCATGACGAATTACAGAACCTAACTCTGCATATATCCTTTCAATTTCATTATCTCCATTCATCTTAATTTTTTTTCAATGCTTCTTCACTTATTTCTTTAAATTTCCCCCAATCAGCTTTCTCATACTTCCATTTTCCAGAATTACTTTTATTAACATTCTTATTCTCACTATTTATAATAGAACTAATGATAGGAAAATTATCACTCACAATTTCCTTAAAACCTCCCAAACTGTAATTCCACCCAATGAATTTGACACAACTGTTAGGTCAAGTGCTGATTTCCTACCTATATTTACATCCAAACGTGTATAACCTCTATGTAACGGTCACACAAGGAAGATAAGGAAGAGAAGACAGAGAATTACTTCATAAGCGCTTTATTTGTGATGGTGCACAAACAAGGAATGTCACTGGGAACGCTGAGTGCGGGTGAAGCTAGCACATGCTAAATCCAGCAGTGTGTGCCGTGTTCACAACAAGCGTAGCAGTGGACATCAAAACAGGTGAGTTAAGTGATAAGGCAAGGCAAGGCAAGGCAAGTTTATTTATATAGCACATTTCATACACAGTGGTAATTCAAAGTGCTTTACATAAACAGGAATAAAAGAGACAAGTATAAAAAAATAAAGTAAAGGCACAGCTAAACAGATATGTTTTAAGTCTGGATTTGAATGTACCTAACGTTGGAGCACATCTGATCATTTCTGGAAGCTGATTCCAGCAGCGGGGGGCGCAGTAGCTGAAGGCGGATTCACCCTGCTTTGACTGAACTCTTGGAATTTCTAGTTTATATGATCCTAAAGATCTGAGTGATCTGTTAGGTTTGTATTCAGTGAGCATATCTGTAATGTATTGAGGTCCTAGGCCATTTAGTGATTTATAGACAAGTAGTAATATTTTAAAATCTATTCTGAATGTAACTGGAAGCCAATGTAAAGACCTAAGGACAGGTGAGATGTGCTCTGATTTTCTGGTTCTGGTCAGAATCCTGGCCGCAGCGTTCTGGATGAGCTGCAACTGTCTGACTGTCTTTTTGGGAAGGCCAGTGAGGAGGCCGTTACAGTAATCCACCCTGCTGCTGATAAAAGCATGAACAAGTTTCTCTAAGTCCTCACTGGAAACAAAGCATCTAATTCTTGCAATGTTTTTGAGATGATAGTATGCTGATTTAGTTACTGCTTTGACATGACTATTGAAACTCAGATCTGACTCCAGGATCACACCAAGATTCTTGACCTTATTTTTTGTTGTTTGACCCTTAGAGACAAGGTACGCATTCACCTTGAGAACCTCATCTCTGTTCCCAAATGCAATAACTTCAGTTTTCTCTTTGTTTAACTGAAGAAAGTTTTGGCACATCCAACTGTTAATTTCATCAATGCATTGGCAGAGGGTGTCAATGGGGCTGTAGTCATTAGGCAGTAAGGCTAAGTAGATCTGAGTGTCATCGGCATAGCTGTGGTAGGAGATTTGGTTCTTTCTCATTATTTGGCTCAGTGGGAGCATATAAAGGTTGAACAGGAGAGGTGCCAGAATTGAGCCTTGTGGGACTCCACATGTCATGGGTGTCCACCTCGACCTATGGTCACCTATACTGACATAGTAACCTCTCCCTTCAAGGTAAGATCTGAACCATTTAAGGACCGTCCCAGACAGCCCAACCCAGTTTTCCAGCCTATCCAGAAGTATGCTGTGATCGACAGTGTCAAATGCAGCACTGAGATCAAGCAATACCAGCACTGTTAGTTTGCCTGAATCTGTATTTAGGCGGATATCATTGATTATCTTTATAAGGGCGCTCTCTGTACTGTGATGTGCTCTGAAACCAGATTGAAAATTGTCTAAACATCCCTTGGAGCTTAAGAACATGTTAACCTGGTTGAAAACCACTTTTTCAATGATTTTGCCAATGAAAGGGAGGTTTGAAATTGGCCTGTAGTTGCCCAATAGGGTGTTATCCAGGTTACTTTTTTTCAAGAGGGGTTTAACAACTGCAGTTTTAAGTGAGTTTGGGAAAGTCCCTGAGAGAAGTGAAGCATTTACCACTTTTAGAATTTCCATTTCTAAACAGTTAAACACCGTTTTGAAGAATGATGTGGGGAGCATGTCAAGACTGCAGGCTGATGTTTTCAGAATTTGCACAATCTCTTCTAAGATTTTACCATCAATTGCCATGAAATCAGACATACTGTCTGATTTCTTAAGTTGTGGTTGAGCTTGTGTGACGTCGACACAACATGGCTGATTGGATGAGCTGATTGCCTTTCTGATATTATTGATCTTATCAGTAAAGAAATGAGCAAACTCATTGCATTTGCTTTCAGAGAGTAGTTCACTGGGAATCCTACCGAGGGGGTTTGTGAGTCTCTCTACCGTTGCAAAGAGGGTGTGAGCGTTATTTAGGTTCCTGTTTATAAGGTTTGAAAAGAAAGTCTGCCTAGCAATGTTTAGTTCCACATTAAAAGCATGAAGACTGTCTTTATAGATGTTATAATGGACTACTAGTTTAGTCTTCCTCCACATACGCTCAGCTTTTCTGCACTGTCTTTTCATCATCTTTACCGCTGTTGACCTTGTCCAAGGTGCTTTCTGTCTCCCAGTCATCTTCCTGACTTTAACAGGAGCAATGTCATCTATGACATTCTTAACTTTAGAGTCAAACAAATCAAGGAGAGAGTCAACAGAGTGTGCAGATATGCTTGGTGCTAGCGATATGGCCTTTATAAACTGCTCACTAGTGTTCTCATTTATGCATCTCTTTCTGACAGACACAGATCTGTCTTCAATGGCTGGAGTGATCAGTATATCAAAGAAAATACAGAAATGATCAGATAGTGCAACATCCTTAACAACAGTTGATGAAATGTGTAAACCCTTAGTTATAATTAAATCTAGAGTGTGTCCACGATTGTGTGTGGGTCCTTGAACATGTTGAGTCAGATCAAAGGTGTTAAAAACAGTCATGAGTTCTTTTGCAGCATTGATTTCTGGATTATCAATGTGAATATTAAAATCCCCAGCAATAGTAAAATGGTCAAATTCAGAGGTTACTATTGATAGCAGCTCTGTAAAGTCATCAATAAAAGTTGGAGAATATTTTGGAGGTCTGTAGATAATGATCAGTAAGATGCGTGGAGCACCCTTTTAGTGCTATACTCAGATATTCAAAGGACAGATAGTCACCAAAAGACACTTGTTTACACTCATAGACATCTTTAAACAGGGCAGCAATGCCTCCACCTCTCCTATTGGCTCTGCAAACACTCATAAAGTCAAAGTTTGCCGGGGCGGTTTCATTCAGGACTGCTCCACTACAGCTGTCATCTAGCCAAGTTTCATTTAAAAGCATAAAATCAAGGCAATTTGTGTTGATAAAATCATTGACTAGAAGTGACTTATTGTTTAGTGATCGGATGTTTAAAAGTGCTAACTTAACAGTTTTAGCTGTTTTCCCTACAGTAGTCTCAGATTTACATTTAATGTACGCTAGATTTGAATGATTTGTTCTATGGCTTGAAGAGGGGTTTGATTTTCTGTCACGTAATACAACATATATCTGCGTAGAGAGAGCTACAGGCACACTGGGTTCCTGCTTGTTCTGTAAACATTTGATAAACATACTGTTATCTAAGCAGGCACCCGACACACATCAATGAGATTTGTTTTGTTCACCTGCTGAAGATGGGGCGTTGTTTGGGCCCTGGCGGTGTGGCAAGAGTCGGAGGGCTCTTCCAGGTGGGCTCAGAGGTGGTCTTCCAGGTGGGGTCAGAGGTGGTTGTGGAGCAAGCCGCTTTTTGGTTGATAACTGGGGGCTTGCAGCAATGGAGTGTGAAAGTTTGGTTCCAGCAAACACCAGTTCCTCCATCTTTTTTGAAAAACCCAAGAGAGGTGAGCAAGATGACAATGAGAGCGTGTCTGGTGACAGAAGCTGTGGCTCTGGAGATTCTGGCTGCTGAAATATATTGTCCTGGCTATTTTCCTGAAGATCATTGGTGAGAACTGAGTCTTGACGTTGATTCTGATGCGTCACAGTCTATCTGTGTTGGGCTCAGTGTGCAGGGTGCAGGCGGCAATGTTTCTGTGTGCAGTGGTTGTTTTGACTCCGTGGCGTTATCACTGTCCTTGTGAGATGCGTCAGCCCCAAGTCCACTCAGGAGCTGATTTGAAGTCCTGTGGTCATTCGTCATTCGTGTGGTTGAGTTCAGTGGCACATACAGCCGATGGATGATGGAGGCAGAAATAGATATTGTCCTTCAGCACTTTTGCACCAAATTTGTTTGGATGAAGGCCGTCTGATGTAAACAGTTGTCTTTGATTCCAGAAGAGATTGAAGTTGTCAATGAAATTCAGTCCTTTCCTGTTACATGTTTTCTGCAGCCATGCATTTAGGCCAAGAAGCTGTGAAAACATATTTGTCCCTCTTGCAGGGAGTGGTCCGCTGATGAACGGCTGAATTTTCAATCTTTCAACTGTTTCCAAGAGCTCACAGAAATCTCTCTTGAGCAGTTCTGACTGCTCCTTCCGAATATCATTCTTCCCCACATGGATGATAATCCGTTTTGCAGTCTTGTGCTTCTTCAGAATTTTCTCAAGTTCTTTGTTTACATCAGAAACTGTTGCATGAAGGAAGCAGTATGTCATTGTGGCTCTGCTCCTAAAATTCCTGATTATTGAATCTCCAACAATCAATGTCCTTATCTCGGCTGCGATCGGAGCAGAATGCCGCTGTCTAGTTGGCTTTGAGCCTCCGTTCCATGCAGAATTAGCTGCTGAGTCATGCGATCTCTGTCTGACTGCATTTGGGGATTCTTCACCCATATTACTCAAAGTTTCATATCTGTTCTGAAGCTGTATTTGAGTCCGAGCTGTATTTGGGGTAGAAGACACTAATGCAGCAGCATATGATCTTCGTGATCTGACCCCGCGAGTACCCTTTGGTCTCGCGCCTTGTTTATGCCATTGGTTATCATGTTCATTTTCAACAGTTTCATTCTGTTTTTCTGTGCTCAAAACAGTAGCTGGAGTAGATTTACAGGACTCACCGGCTGTATGCTGTGAAGGTCCACAATGAAATGGTCCTGTGTGATCCGGCATTTCTGGTCGGATCGCAAGTAACTTTGTTTCAAGAACTGCAATCTTTTGTAGAAGTTTGTGGCAGTTTGTGCAGCGGTGAGATTCTGAATTAATCCGATCAAGAGCCATTTTTACAGCCGTGTTTACCCGTCTCAGGAATGTAAGCAGCTGGTAGCGGGAGGATTGTTTTGTCGAAAATTCCCTTCTTGTTAGTAAAGTTGTATTCCAGACTGTTTGTAGATTCGATGTTGATCTTCAAGCTGTGTCGTTTGAACACTGTGCTGATAGGCTCGAGTTAAAATTAGAGTATAAAATATAAAACGCAAGAGTGCAAAGCGCGGAGCAGTAGGCAGAGACGTCCGAACAGTAGCAAAGCAGGAAGCAGGAAGGTGCAGTCTAGCACACGCTTGTGCAAGCGGTGTGTGCGTGGTTCAAACAGTCAAGGAAATCAGATACAATGTTCATGGAGAATGAAATAGTCACTTCCCTACGTGGGTATCTGCGTATACAGATCACAGCAGCAAGCCTCATTGAAGCACAGGAGAGCACGGAGCACTTGGGAGAAGACCAAGGAAGAGATGACCATCCATCGTTGATTCCAGCCGATGAGTGAATGGATGAGGTGAGCTTATATAGTGAGTGGGTGATTGCAGGTGCAGGTGATTAGTATTCAGGTGATTGTTCACGGTGTGTGGTGGATGGTGATTGTGAATGGTGACTGGGACTTATGAAATGTGCAGAGGGTGTGACAGTATACCCCCCCCCCTCGATGGGTGATTCCTGGCACCCTAGATTGGATGACGGGGACGACCTCGGACTCGGGGAGCTGGGCGATCTGGGTGATGACGGTGGAATTCCTTGAGGAGAGTAGGGTCTAAGATGTCGTTGCGGGGAGTCCATGACCTCTCCTCGGGGCCAAATCCTTCCCAGTCTATGAGGTATTGGAGCCGGCCGTCCCGCCGCCGGGAGTCGAGAATCTCCTGGACCCGGTAGATGTGATCTCCAAGGATCTCGGGTTGTGCTGGAGGGGGAGGCGGTTCCGGTTCTGTGGATGGAGGAGAGACAGGGTCAGTGTAAGGTTTGAGTAGGGACACATGGAAGGTGGAGGAGATTCTGGAGTGTGGAGGTAGGTTGAGACGGTATGTGACTGGGTTTATTTGTGAGTGAATTGTGTATGGCCCTATGTAGCGGGGACTCAGCTTCTTGCAGGGCAGTCAGAGGCGAAGATTCTTGGTGGAAAGCCATACCTTGTCTCCTGGATGATATGTGGGGTTAGGTAACCTGCGGCGATTTGAAGCTTTGGTTTCGGTTGGCAGCACACCCTCTCGCTTTCCTGGAACCTGTGATCTACCGCAGGAACTTCGGAGGACTCGCCGGTCCAGGGGAATAAAAATGGTTGATACCCTAAAACACACTGGAAAGGGGTTAGTCTGGTAGAGGTTTGTCGAAGGGAGCTTTGGGCATATTCGGCCCAGATGTTTTGATGTTGAGCACAGTATGTTCAGAGGTAACGGGAGATTTCTTGGATCTTACGTTCGGTCTGGCCGTTGGTTTGAGGGTGGTACCCGGAGGAGAGGCTGATGGTGGTACCCAGAAGTTGAAAGAAGGCCCGCCAGACCCTGGAGATGAACTGGGGTCTTCGGTCGGAGACGATGTCTTTGGGGATACCGTAGTTACAGAAGACATTATGGAACAAAGCTTTCGCTGTTTCGAGAGCTGTGGGAAGATTTGAGTGGAATTAATTTGCAAGATTTCGAAAAGTGATCCACCACCACGAGCACGGTGCTATAACCTCGAGAGGGAGGTAAGTCTGTGGTGAAGTCTATCCCCAGATGGGAATGGGTAAGGGTTGTAGCTTGCCCTTAGGTAGTTGGTGTGGAGTTGTGGTGATGGCACAGACCGAACACCCCCGAACATACTGGGAAACATCTTTGGCCATGCCCGGCCACCAATATTTCCCTTGTAGAAGCGAGAGGGTTTGCCTGCTGCCAGGGTGTCCTGAGCC
>CAIGQW010005532.1:0-11477 GCA_903798125.1 Danio choprae | reverse complement strand
ATATGTGTGTATATATATATATATATATATATATATATATATATATATGTGTGTGTGTATATATATGTGTGTATATATATATATAATTAGTTATAAAAAAAATTGAGGCTACTTGAAAAGTTTCAGTTTCTCTGGATCAGGCATTTAAAAAACACTTTATGGTATTTATCTGTCATTCATATTACATTTTAACTAGCAACCTGTCAATGTAATAAATGTTCTGAATTCTGTGTTATAAGATATGTTTTTAATGGGTTTGTCGCATTCATTATCATATCATGCCATCATGAGGAAAAACTGCTTGATTAGTGGTTGGTTACATATTTTTGTGCATGTAGCTATATCAAGAGATCAGTTCACATTAAGCATGCTTGTCTCTTTTTGTAGATATTTCCGCAAAGGCTGTTACTTTGGACTAGCGTGCTTTGCTAACATGCCCGTGGAGAGTGAGCTGGAACGAGGAGCGAGGATGAAATCTGTCGGGATATTGTCTCCTTCGTACACATTGTTATACCGTTATATGCACTTCTTAGAAAACCAAGTCCGGTGAGAGTCTTTTTGCGTCAGATTTTACCCTTTTGTCAAGTCTCCTTCTCTTTGCACGCATGATTTCTATTTTAAGATGTCGTTATGTATTAAACATAAGATCTGAGATGCATGTGATTTATTTATTGTTTTATGTTGACTCAAGTTTCATTTCTTATTAAGTTAATGTTAATGTAATAATGATAAGCATGCCAAAATTGTACTTCGCAAAAATGCAACATGATTAACTGTGCTCAAAATGTTTGTTGTGTAATGTCTGCCTCTAAATAAAGCAACTTCCTGTTTACCGCAACACACTGTTTAAAAACATCACTTGTTTTCTGCCTGTGCATTTCTACAGGCACCAGTTGCAATGTCCAGGCCAATACTCTCCACTGGAAGCTTTCTATGAGGATAAAAAGGCAGTGTTGCCTTCAGGAGGAAACGGTTTGGTCACTGCTTGCCCAACCAGTGCTCTTGCACCCATAGTCAACCGCTGCATGCATCCAGAGATGAAGGTTTGAAGTTAAACTTATTAAATGGTGAAGCGGTCAGATTTCGGAAGTACTAAATCTATTCATTTTCTCCATAGGGGAAATAGATTTTTTTAACAATAACTGATACAACTTTAAAGAGAGATCTGTTGTGTGGTTATTCATGCTTTTTTAACAAATGCTTTATGGACAATTTCGTTAATCAGAGAGCAGCAGTGTGTGAAACATCTTTAGCTCCGCCCACTCACATGAAGCATTAAAAAATTAATTCAGATCTCTCTTAAGTTCTCAAATTACTTAAATATTTGTATACATATCCATTTTTAGAAATAAACTTGAAATCTCTTGTTTTTACAACAATCAGCTCTAAATGAATAGTTTTATATGATTCACAATGCTTCTTTTCCTTATGCCTTTTCCCTTTCCCTTACCCTTTCCCTTAGTATCTTTCCCTAATTTGTAAGCCTTGTACTTTTGTCTTTTTCTCCAAAGTTTGTAATTTTATGATTTTCTTTGTAGTTGGTTGGTTTGATTCAATTTGATGATTCATTAATTCATAAATTTTTACTTTAAAAAAAATGTAACTGTAATTGTAGTTCCTATGGAAAAAATGAATGGGAATAGTACTTCCAAACCAGACACTAAGGGTGCATGTCCACCGAAGCGTTTTTGCATGAGCGCTGATATTTTTTTCTGTTGTTGTCAATCTGAGCGCTGCTTTTTTTTTTTTTTTTTTTTTTTTTTTTTAACGCCGGCAGTGTAGTGAGGCGTGGATCCTGTGTTTTATGCTCAGCGATCTGCTTTTTTAAAAGCTCTGACAGTTTTTAGAGTAGTGCTCACATTTCTTCAGCTCAAAAAATTCGTCTGTGGACACTTACTCTAATGCATTTGTTACTTATCAAAGCTCCAGTTTCTTGGAAAAGTTCTCAATTACTCTTATTTTTGCAGTAATAGTAGTTGTTAGATAATTCCAAATTTTACTTCTCATAAATCGAGGCCAGGCCACTCAGGGAATTTGGTGTTACTGATTCTCCCAGCAGTAGCATAAACATGAGAAAGTTCAGTTTCATGAAAACAGAAAAACCTATTATGAGACAAATTTCCCTGTCTGCAAATCACAAGATCCTCTATTGTTAAAGAAGAATTGCATACGAGCAGATACTGTTGTTGAAAAATATGCTGATGTGTACTTTAGCACAGAACTAGATTTTATTATGCTGTTTGTTGAATAAAGCCTTGTCCTGTCTTGAAGACTTTTTAAATCTGTGTATGATTTTCATGATTATATTTGGGTCAAAGATGTAAGAAGAACAAAATAAGTAATTTTTTATACAGTACATGGAAAGCATAGTTGTTATCATTATTCAGCTTAACAGACATATGAAACAGCATAGCTATTCTGACATGTCTTCTTTAAAATATATACAAGAATAGTAATGTAAAATACTTTTAGATAAAAAAAAAAACAAAAAAAAACCTCTTGCTGAGAAATGGGTAAAAATTGGTTTGAAGGATAGTGGCAAAGTAAATAAATCAAATTTTATATTTTGGAGCTGGACTTTGATCCTTCAATATGATCTTTCAATGTGTCATCAAATGATGAATCTTCTAAATATGCCTGACAAGATTTATTCAGTTTAGTGAGTGTCTTCTGTAAACCATGTTAAAAATGAATGATATTGGTTTTTTTTTGGTTCAGAAAACCTCTTTGACCCAGTTACTGTTCTTAAAATTGCAGGTAAATAAAAATAATGTTTATGTAAAGTGCACAAAAGTTATACAAGAAATAATAGAATTTAAATGTGAAATATGTCTTTAATAACTTACAAAGAAGTTTTGTAAAATTGAAAACTGAAATTGCTCTTTGAACTAATATCTTTTTCAAAATGACAAAATGAAAAGTTTTATTGCATTTGCAAATATTGGTCAATATTATTCATTCATTCATTCATTTTCTTTTCGGCTTAATCCCTTTATTAATCTGGGGTCACCACAGCGGAATGAACCGCCAACTTATCCAGCATATGTTTTACGCAGCGGATGCCCTTCCAGCCGCAACCCATCACTGGGAAACATCCACACACACTCATTCAAACACATACACTACGGACAATTTAGCTTACCCAATTCACCTATACCACATGTCTTTGGACTTGTGGGGGAAACCAGAGCACCCGGAGGAAACCCTCGCCAACACGGGGAGAACATGCAAACTCCACACAGAAATGCCAACTGACCCAGCCGAGGTTCAAACCAGCAACCTTCTTGCTGTGAGGCACTTGTGCTATCCACTGCGCCACCGTGAGGCCCTGGTCAATATTATATTTTATTATTTTGTAATATTTAAAATAGTAATATATTTAATTCAAAGTTATTTATTATGTGAACTAAAAGCTGTCAAGTTTTTCTTATATTCTCATATTAAACATGCTCACTCTAAATGTGAGTCTTTTAATCAGAAATCTGAAGCAACAGATCATGCATAATCACTTTTCTCATCTTTGTCCACCTTCGATCAGATAACACACCCGGCTGGCTGCATGTCCCAGTTTATCCGCTTCTTTGGAGAGCAGATTATGGTTCTTTGGAAGTTTGCTTTGCTCAGGAAACGCATCCTCATTTTCTCTCCTCCACCTGTCGGTGTGGTCTGCTATCGGGGTGAGTGTGGAAATCTACTTGCATGCAAATAATAATGCAATAATGTACAAGCACTTTCCCATTTCTGGGTGTTCTCACTAAAATGTACATATAATTTAATCTACAACTATTTTATATAAAATTGGAATGTTTTCAGAATATAACCTTAATATTATTTTTCCTTTTTTATGTTTGTGGCTTGTATCTCTTAGTATATTGTTGCTGTTGCCTTGCTAATGTGTCCATTCCCGGGATGGGCGTCTCTGTTCCGGAGTTTCGTCCCTTCTTCTACATAAATGTAGCTGACATCCCTGCTCTTGAGACTGAACTGTCCTATGTGGCCTGTAAGTGACTCTACTTAGTGAAATTAGTAGCAAACTTCATAAATCTAAAGTCTAAGTCTGCATTATTAACTAAAATAAAGCCGAAATTGCTATATGTCTTTGAGTGTTTGTCAAATCGCTAAGACTGTGATTTGTATTAAATTAATATATTTTTACAGTTGAATAACTTGGTGAATAAATCCTGTGACAATCACAGTATGATTCTCCATTATCACAAACACCGTGTCTGGATCCCTGCAGTGTTTCAACTATGGAACACAATCAGGGCCAAAAGTCATTAAACCTTTTAAAGCCTTTAAAGGCTTTAACTTTGATTTTTAATGATTCAGCACACACAGCTGCAATGAAATTGCTGTATTTGAAATAATATTTTATATGTGCTGTGATTGTATGTTGGGATGTACAGTATGGATACAAACTTAAGAGACCATGTTTGATAAATTGTATTACCTTCCATTTAAAATTAACACTTCAATATGGTCATAAAAGAAGCATGTTCAGAATTGCTGCATAACACAAGCAAACTGTGTGTGTTGACAAGAAATTTCAAGAATTTAGTTGAATGACTTTTGGCCCAGATGTCCTTCCATAGTCAGCCATATTACCATACTTGTAAAGTGCTTAATATTAACAAAGAAGCTTTAGGAGTTAATTTAGTGAAATATTAAAATATAAATTCAAAACTGTTGATTATTCAAAATGTAACTGTTTGTAAGATAGCATTTTGAGGTTTTCTCTGTGTTCTCAGGTACCACAGAGAAGATCTTTGAGGAAAAGAAGGAGCTGTATGATGTGTACATCGACAATCAGAACGTGAAGACGCACAGAGAGAGTCTCCAGCCTCTGCTTCGACTCAACAGTGCGGACAGAGAGAAGTACCGCAAGCTCTGTGAGCAAAGGTACAAAAAATGGAACCTCTTATAAGAAAGAAAAACCAATAAAAGCATGTAATTCCACAGGCATATGATGATATTAATGGGTTTCAGGCAGTTGCTGTTGTACTCTCAGGAGGTGGATGGAGATTGCACATCCAATGAGGAAGACCTCTTTATTCTGTGAGTGATGAATTACGCACACACCTCAGCACATTTTATTATAATAGCAGGGAAGTGAAGTAAAGTGAGCACCCATTAGCACCCTATGACATTTTCTATACTATTTTCTATATTCTTCCTCGTCATTTGTTTAATATTTGTGAAATCCAAACTAGATCATCTTCAGTTTAGACAAAAAGTTCATCAATAACAAATAATATGAATATATGTGAATATAACAAAGAGCTTACCAAAGTGATTGTGAGGTGGGGCTTAGAAATGCTGCTTTAGAGTGTTCAGACCCAACTTGATGTACTGACAATGACTGCGTTTCAGCATAATGCCATCTAGGGGTCATATCATATTTTGTAGTATAGTTGTTGGGCCGGGCGATTAATCATAATTAAACTGCAAAGCTACAATTGTCCTTTATATCTTAGGGAAGCACGGTTGTGTGATCAATAGTAAATCTCCTCTGAAAGCTAGAGGGCGCACTCACGCAGAAACTCCAAATACCCATGAGGAAACCTAGAAAATCCCAGAATTTTTAAATATGCATTTTTGGATAAACAGAAGTTTTAATTTCATTGATGCAACTTGTCGAATAACGCATGACTATGATATATGTCATTTATGTTAAACTCTCGACTGATAAGCTGAGCTTGAGTCAATAAATGTGGTGTTTTAACTTGCTTTCAGGTGTAGCATAATTTACTACATAGAGTCATGGTTCACAGAGAGAAGCTACTGAAACAGCAGCTATTATCAAAAAAACATTATCTCAAATTTATTATCATCTGAAGAAATTGATTTCAAACACTTTTTTTGCATAGCTTATCAGTCTGTTACCACTCTGTGCTGCTTCATTTGAAATGCTCCAGCTTTACTGACGAAATGTGCATGAAAACTGTCTTCGATTAATCGACCAGCCAGATTAATGGGCTGTTTTCTCCATGCCCTGACATTTCTCAAAAAAATTTTTGGAAAGTGCCACCTTGTGGAAATTGATTGTAATGAAATGCAATAAAGATTGGTAATAGTTTTTATAAGTTTCACTTATTTTCATTAGACTGCTCCTGGCTAATTTGTTTGGATCAAGTTAAAAACGTTGATACTGATTATATCATAATCAGCCAAACCCCCTTTCTGATATTTTGCTTTTCATTAAAAAAAAAACAAAAAAAACAAAACTACTTTTTATAACACCTCCTAGACAAGGGGTGCCCAAACTTGCATCTGGAGGACTGGTGTTCTGCAGAGTTTAGCTCCAACCCCAATTAGACATGCCTGAACCATCTTATCAAGCTCTAACTAGCCTATGAGTAACTTCCTGGCAAATGTGGTGAAGCAAGTTGTAGCTAAACTCTGCAGGACACCGGCACTCCAGGACTGAGTTTGGGCTCCCCTGTCCTAGACTGCCGGTCAGATCATCCAAAGTTGTCTCAGATCATCTTTAGATCATGTCAGCTAATAAGTTATGGATTTTGTGCCAGTGGATTAATGTGATGGCATGATGCCCAAGTATGTCCGAAGATATATCTCTACAAATTTGACATCAAACTTTTGGCTGGATTCCCATCCAATTTTTTATGCCCTCCTCTTGATGATTTCCCTCCATCTCTTTTACTCAGATGTACATTATTGATTATGTTCTGGAATGTGTTTAAATGGAATGCCCTAAGCCTTTGAGCACTTAGAAACTTCTATGAATTGGGAATGCAAGTCGCTGTTGTGATGTGACAATCATATTGAATTATGGGACATATAGGTGATGGCGACATACATATGAATAAGACTTGCTCCCTCTGTCAAAATCAAAGGGTCAAGGGTCTGCACACATAAACTTCCTACGTCCACCTGACAAAGTGGAATGCACTTTAAAAAGGTGGCAGAGATTCGCTGATGGTCCTTAGGGAAGAGTGGGAATGTATGATTGCGTGCAAAATCGCCTACTAGTCGAGTAGGTACTGCAGCTTTACTACATGACTGTTTGAAAAGTACATTCTATACAGTATGAATGTGAGTAGTATGAATGGAGCTCGAATGTACTACATCTGCCATTTGTCATTTGTCATGTCCACTTCAGAATCTCGCCGGAAGTAGTAGGTCATTCGGGTACTTCTTGCATACTGTTTTTTGAATCCTATAAATTCAAACATACTACTCGGCTCGCATGGTGTTTTTACCATACTATATAGTATGGAAGTATGAGATTTCGGACACAGCCTAAGTCTAAAAGTGGAGTGGAACGCAGCCCTTATGTTTGTCATTTTGTTAGTCTCTTCACACTTATCACACCACATCATTTTGGCAACAGTGCCTTCTATTGGTCAAGAGTGATAAGCCATTTTGAACTGATAAAAACCTTTATATTTAAATTAAAAACTTTTACATTTACAATTAGCTCTAAGTGATCTGTATGTAATTTCACTTCAGGTTCTTCATGGAGCAGAACAACCGAATCTTCCAGACCCTGTCTGAGGTGGCAGTGAGTGCTGATCCTACCCTGACTGCTGAGCACGTGCGAGCCATGGGGCTGGATCCTCAAGGCGACCGCGGCTTCCTTGTGGACCTGCTGGAAATCTACGGCATCGACGTCATGCTGGTTATCGACAACCCCTGCTGCCCGTAAGACCCTCCGTCTCTGCCCCTCTCTCTGGAGCCATGTTTTCTGTTTGGGCATAAACTCACAGCCTACTGATTACCTGCTTTCTTTTCTCTCCTTTCTCTGGCTTGGCTTTCTCAGGAGCCATTCCTGACCCATCTGGACCACACTGATACTGCCAATACCAACAACCCAAGTCCGTCTGCAGGCTTTTTCACGCAGCCAGTGGTGTCTTTCTGCTTCTCTGTCTATCTGTGTGCTTTGTATTCTACCAGCCATCTTGGATTTATTCTCGACTCTGCCTAAGCTTGTTTCCAAAACATGATCTCTGTGCCTCTTTTTTCCTGCTTTTTCAATCTGTGGTCTTCAGTTGTGACTTTGTTTTTCTAGCCAGTGCTGTTTGGGGGAACTGATGTGATGTCCCCTATGGATATAAATCTGCTTCACTTGGACACCAGAGAATTGGAATAACGGTCCATCATTTCCTGGATCTACATGTTTTTTGTTTGTTTGCTGGGAACAACGGTTTGGTAACGTCTGCTCTGAATGTCATATATTATGTATTTCTAAAAGTCTGATGATTGTTCATATTACATCACTACTGTGACGGTGAGGATTTTCACAATCTTTGCCACATTTTTGGAATTCAATCATGTACATGTGAACAGGCATTTCATTTGGGGAAAAAACTGGCATACGTCAGTGTGTTATTTGTGATCTATTGTGCATGGACTAATAGACGTCAGTTTGGCACAACGGTTATTAATGTACATGAATTGGAGGGAACCACACTCTAGGAGGGTTTCAGTCATTCTTATTCAACTCCTCAAATGTTAGCTGATGAATGTGACTGACATGTCAATGCTGTCTACACCTGTTCGAGATTTTTGTGTTATATTACACTCACTGAACAGGTATCACTGTACTAAAAACAAATGAAAGGGAGCATAGAATGTGCATTTGTTTATCCCGGATAGGCCTATAACCACTGTCATCATTGGTATTGAATGTAAATTGTACATTTAATGCTCCGGTTGATGCACACAGACACAGAAATGCTGCATTCGTCTTTCTTAAGAAATGAATGTGATTTCTGACTGTCTAATGCTCATGGTAATTATTTGTTAAAAACTGTATTTGTGTATATATTTGGGTTTCTTATTTAAATGTGTTTGAGTTGATCATTGCTGGATAACAGCAGCAGACTGAGCTGATTGACAGTGGTTTTGGTTGCGTTTATATGTTCATTCTGTGAACCCAAACTGGATGTTTAATAACTCATTGAGCTTCATTAATAGAAAAGAATATCTAAATGGAAAAAGATTGACCCATTCAGTTCACTGTTTCACTGTCCATCTAATTTTCAACACGCCAACAAATGTGACATTTGATTTGTGGAATTGAGTGCAGGCGCTCAGGCGAGATGGAGAAAAGTTATTTAAATCACCTTAAATAAAATATTTAAATTAATAATAAATAATACTGTTGCTTACAAACTAGATTTGATTAAATGTGAATTTCGTTTTTACATTTCTAATAAATCAGAGAGAATTCTTCTGTATTATTATTATTCAGACCATCCTCTTGTAGGATGTGGTTTGGTTAAGAGTCTGATTGTAAATGAATGGAGAATGTATATGAAGCAGTCGTGTAACATAACTGTACAGGTTGAATTGTCTGGTATTGTGTATGTGTGACTTTCTTTTTTTTTCTTTTTTCAGTTATCGAAGTGTTACACAAGACTTTGTCACAATAACAAGCTAAATGAATGTTGAGTTTTACTCTACTGGTATCACAAAGCACTCGTGTAATTCACACTACCTATACAGTAATACAAACTAACAGCATGTGTCTGTTGTTTTAAAGCCAGTGATTCCTATTCACTGCCATTTTGAATAAATGGTTCCTTTTCTACCATATGCTTTGTGCTGTAGTTCTGAGATAACAACACTCACTTAAAGGAAAATCTTAAAGTGTGTGTGAAATAAAAAATTACAACGTTTAGTTTGCTATCACACATTGTTATTCTTTAGATGAAAAATTATCTGTGTTAATCCACTGAAAAAAAAAAAGTTGGGTACACTTATCGTTAGTTTGCTATGAGCGAATGATAAAAATAAAGCCTTCTCAATAATCTATTTCATTTGGAAGTACACCAAAATACTGGAATAAGTCTCAGCAACTTCGAGTTCACAGAATTTATAGATTCATTCAAGGGAAGCCTTTAAAAAAAAGAAAAGAAAAATATAAGCATGATAATGACTTTTATTATTGGTCCTCATCTGGTCAAACTTTTACAGCATAATGAACTGGTTTGAGTTTCTTAAAGGGCCAATTGACCCAAAAACGATTATTCTGTCATCATATTCTCAGCCCATCATTTTCTCAGCCAAAAAATCTTTTGAACACAAAAGAAATGGAAACACAAACACAAGTTCAAAAACACAAACAAGTTCAAAACCGCAAGACAACCTGTACCATACTGTTAAATTGACACCATTTCCTGGTTTTTGCCTTTCCAAACTGAAATTTATTTCATCGCCTTATGTCGACTTTGAAACATTTCAGAATTTTATTTCACCCAAAATTAATATTGTTCTTTTATTCACATCAGTAAACATAAAAAGAATCCAAATGTGTTGGCGTGAAACAAGAATGAATCTCATTGGGTCTCACATGTCAAGCAAGCATCACTGAGCTTCTGTGATAAAATTCATATGCTTTAAAGATGTTTGTTTATAGCTCAATGCGCATGCTAATAAAACCCTAAATTTAATGTTAATCTAATAAAGTGATCATGCCTCTTTAGAGCACTTTAGATTTTATTTTAAAACTTAGAATCTCTTTAGCTATAATCAAATAAATATGTTCAAGTTTTGGGTGAACGGACTCGATGCAGAAACAAATATCTTCTTTTTTTTGGAGATAAATAGATTTCTTATACGTTTGGAACAACATGAGTGTGAGTAAATGATGACAGAGCTTATTTAGGGGTAAACTAACCTTTTAAAGTTCATAGCACACAAGTCATCAAGTTACACAATGAAGACGACTTCATTTGACACATTTTTTTAACTGATATGTTATCCAGTGTTTTCTCTTGTACTTTTCGAAAATTTCTCTTAGAATTAATCCACACTTTCATGCCATCACAGTATTGTCGTCACTGAGCCTCTGCAAGCTGCTCTCTGCGCTCTGCACTGCAAAAGAATCTTAGTTTTCTTGGCAGCAGTCGCACTTCGACAGACATTGCCTCATACTCCTCATTGTCAATGTCATAAAAGCCAGCACCCTCCTGTGGACGGGAGAGGACATGCAATAGATATGAATTACAGATTAAACTGGTGCATTACACAAAAATCTGTAAAAAATAAACAAGCAAACACACTTACCTCTGGGAGTTCAAGACGTGCAGCACTGGCTTCTATCTGTACAGCATCTTCTATGGGTTCCATGGGATCCACTGATTTATTAGTCCTGTATGACATGAATCAATATTAATCATCCACAATATTAATTAAATATCCACAAACCTATTCTCTAGATACAGAACTCTCTACTTATAAATAGTGTCAAATTATAAGGGATGCACAATATATCAGCTGCCATATCAGTATTGTGTGATAAATGCTTATTTTTATTGTAAACAAGATCCACCCAAAATATTAAAGCTGGTAAATTATTTCCACAGGTTAATCTGTTTTAAAAGCATGCTGTGAGGGTTATGACTGGTGCCTTACACCTGATGTGAGACAGTGAACAGCAGTCAGACACCTTATAAAGTTTTTCAGCTAAACAAATCTGATGTCCACTATATTTGTGTTTGTGTGTATATATA
>CAIGQW010005519.1:0-13935 GCA_903798125.1 Danio choprae | reverse complement strand
AGTGTATGAGTGTGTGTGGATGTTTCCCAGAGATGGGTTGGATATAAACATATGCTGGATAAGTTGGCGGTTCATTCCGCTGTGGCGACCCCAGATTAATAAAGGGACTAAGCTGAAATGAAAATGAATGAATGAATGAATGAATATATACATACAAACATACATACATACATGCACAAACTAGGGATGTAATAATACACAGAAATCACGGTTCAGTATGTACTTCGGTTTTGGGTTTTGATTTGGGTATGATACAACAGGAATAATAACTCATTTTTCTCTTTATTTTGAACAAGCAGAAGTGTTTTGTCACAATCAGCTACAAAACTGAAAGGCTACTTGTGATACAAAAGTACAAATTAACAGAATAACACAAAATCGATATAATTAGACTGCGTATTAAACCTTCAAAGGTTGAGCCCAACCCTCTCCTAACAACAGAAGTGTGCATAGACAACAGTGTGCATAGATTCAGTAAGCTTCAAAACTGAAATCTCTTTTAATGAAAATGCTAGCACTGAGTGGAGGTCCATTCATAACAGCAGGTGCAGCGGACAACTGTTCAGTCCTGTGCGGGTGTATAGAGAAACTACTTGCATGAGCGCAAGATGAGACAGAATCTTATATTTCCATTGTTTTTTTATGTAAACGTAGTTGACAGACGTGCGTGATCATTATACACTCTTCTGCATCACCTTGCACAAGAGTACCACAAAGTTTTTAGACAGAATGTCAAGATAAAAACAGTTTCAATTTCATCCACAGCAGCAGTGGACCAATCAGAAGGCTCGAAGGCAGGGCAAGCATTTTGAGCTTCAGTGTAACAAATTGGCTTGACAACAGCAACATGGCGGAACCATTTCTGAGAGATGCATCTCGTGTTTTCAGAATCTTTGTGAATGGCTTCTCAGTTGTTACACTGCTTTGGTCTTTTCTGCCTAACTCCAGTGACTGCACTGGCACATTTGGACTGACTGTATTCATCGTGGGAGTGCATGAACCAAACCGTCACCCCTGTACCTTGATGGTTCGGGATGAATACATATACCGTTACACCCCTAGTATATACTATATGGACTACATAGCATATCTAATCGAGAACCCAGCTGACAAGTTGACAACTAACACTGGCATCAAAAATCGATTACAGGACTTGTAATCAATTTTTGATGTGTGTTTTTTTACGCCAAAAACAATGTTAGATGTCTTTTTGATGACATCAAGATCAAGATAGTTTACATGCATTGCAGGGATACAAAATCCAGAGTAAATTTTAGTGGTCAAAAGGCCATCAATGTGTTGATGTCAAATGGACATCAAGGTTTTGACTTCAAATCGATTTGCATTTTTGACATGTTTTATATAACGTTTTGACATCAAGGTGCCTGCTAAGTAATATGCAATATTGGACACAACTCTAGAGATCTCACAGTTTGCTACAACATTAAGCTCAGTTTATAAAATCGAATCAGTTGCTGATACATCAAAATCCCTTTTTCTTCACAAACTCCATTTCACAGTAAATTGCATCAAATTACGAAAGTAAAAAGGTTTGCGAACTGCATTTACAACAGAAGAATCTCTGAGTAATACCATTATCCTCTGGGAATTGTTTGTATAGCTAGTTAGTATTCCTCTCTGAGCTTAATATAGCAGAAAACACATTTCTCAACTCTCGGAAAAAGAAAAACAACTGGTGACATCTGACATTACAATCACATTAGTCAAATCGTGTCAGTTTGTGCGCCGATGCCGTAATGGTTTGCCTGTGACGCGAATAACTGTTTCAAGAGTTCACACTTAGCTGATGATTGATTATAAAGCGTGTTTGGCATGCTGTCTCGAGAGAGAGAGCCCTGAGCTCATAAGATCCTCGAGCCCAGGGCTCTCTCCCGTTGCAGAGCGAGAGGGGAGTTTGAGCTCAGGTAGATCTCGAAGCTCCCCTGTCGTAGTAACTAATGAACAGATAGTGATTGCTCTTAAAAGATAGTCAATTAACTTAAGTTGCAAGTTTTTGGGCAGTGGAAGGAAACCGGAGGACCTGGGGGAAACCCACGTGAACACGGGGAGAATGTATAAACTCCACACAGAAACGTCGGCTGTCTTGGTAAGGACTAGAACCAGTGACGTTCTTGCTGTGAGGCAACAGTGCTAACCACTGGGACACCATGCCACCCATCTAGGAAAGGAGGAGTGGGGTGGAAGGGGGGATTCTTCAAAACGAAGATGGCTGTGATATGGAACTTAGGGTATTTATAGTGACTTAGGAATCGTCTGATTGGTGAATCATGAATTGGATAATGCATGACCAGTTGTGTTCAATCATAAGCACTTGCTCCTCTCGAAATTAGTTTATAAATAAACTTCACAAATGTGCGACAAGTTTGAGTCACTATCATCCGATGGATGCTCTTGGAGACTTTTGGGGTTTCGTTTAATGACCGTTCCTCATATGTCAACCCGCCAGCCATCGTGGGTGTGCATCTACCACCTGCCACGCACAAATTAGTGGAGCTTGTTATGCGTCAACCTGAGCAAATAGACTGGTAATGACAACCAGCATTAATTGAGCTTTTCCATTTATCCCCTTCCGCTTCCCTTAAGGCATAATTAGCTCCACAGACTCCCTGAGATCAAGGATCTTTTCTTTCCCATCCTTTTTTCCTCCCTCTTGTCAGCCAGGAAGGCAGGGAGAAGGAATTCAGAAGGGAAAGGTCTGCATTGACTCGAAGCCACTTATCTGAGATCTGACACAATCACTCCGCACATCCACCGCCACCTCAAAAGAAAAATAAAGTGCACCAGGAATACATAAATAAGCACTATTCTTAGAAGCATTAAGTAAAACTTCTTTTCATCATTTTCATGACAATTAAACGCAGTACTTTCAAAATTCTCATTAGTATGATGCATCTGGAGGTTTTACTTTTGATTGGTATTCTCATTAGACTGTAAACACTGCAACACGATAAAGAAAATAAAAGACGTCTTGTGCATGCAAATGGGAGTTACAAAAGTTGCTTTTTTTAAAGAAAAACTCACTTACTTTTAGCATATTATTTTGAAAGACAAGAAAATATTTATTGAATGTCTAGAAAATGCTTCATGCTTTAATAAATTGTACATATCTGGACTAGAAACAAGACAAAAAAAATCTAAGTAAGCGTATTTTTGCAGTGTTCAAGAGCAACAAGATATTTTGTCAAATATTTGGTCCAATTTATGTGGCACTGCGCTTCATAACTGTGAAATGCCTTTGGCACAAAAGAGATCTGACACAACATGCATATTAAAAGGACAGTTCACTTAAATTAAAACGTACTGTTAATTTACTCAGAAGTATTAGATCGCTGCTTATGATTTGTAAAAAATGGCAAAACTAAAATCTTTAGTTGAGTCAACTGAAATTTTCAAGTCATCTTAACTTATATCAACCAAACGGACTGAAAAAATTAAGTTAAACTTTGCAAAACTAAAAAAAAAAATTACTTGAAACTTAATTAACTTGATCAAATTAGTTAAAGTAGCGAAAAACGTTTGTTATGACTTTTTGCCATCATTAATGAACAGCTAAAAGAAAACATTGGCAGTCAGAAAATACATTTGGCATCTGATGAAACATTGAGGTCTTGAGAAGAAAAAGCAATCAATGCAAAACAAAGAAATGTAATACTGTTGTAGATAATGTTACATTTAATCAACAGCCTGTGCAAATAAACTTGAATGTGTTCATGACATAACATCAAAATAAAGAGTTCAGATTCAAAAGCCTCTGAAATATATACACATATATATATACACACCCAAAGCGCTTCACGATCATGAGGGGGGGTCTCTCCACACCACTACCAGTGTGCAGCATCCACTTGGATGATGCGACGGCAGCCACAGGACAACAGTGTCAGTGTGCTCACCACACCCTAGCTATTGGTGCAGTGGAGAGATAGTGAGAGTCAATTCAGTGGATGGGGATGATTGGGAGGCCATGATGGAGGCAATTTGGTCAGGACACCGGGGTTACACCCCTACTCCTCATGAGAAGTGCCATGGGATTTTTAATGACCACAGAGGGTCAGGACCTCAGTCTAACGTCTCATCCGAAAGACGGCACTCACTGACAGTATAGTGTCTCCTTCACTTTACTGGGGCATTAGGACTCACACAGACCTCAGGTTGAGAGCCTCCTGCTGCCCTCACTAGCACCACTTCCAACAGCAACCTAGCTTTCCCATGTGGTCTCCCATCCAGGTACTGACCAGTCTCAGCCCTGCTTAGATTCAATGAGTAACCGGTCTTGGGCTGCAGGGTGATAAGGCTTGAGTACTTTATATATAAAAAAAAAAAAAAAAAAAAAAAAAAAAAAAAAAAAAAACCTTCTTTAAAGTCCACAGAAAAAAGTAGATGACGTAATTTAAGAGCAAAATTTCATATTTGAATGAACTAACCCTTTAAAAATCAAATGTGTGGTTCTGATTGTGCTGCATTGCTTCATAACTATAGCTGTGAACAAACAAACTGCTGCTCACTAGAACATTACTGCATCAATGTAATAATTATATTCTCCTCACACATACAGTAGTACACTGACAGGACAAGGGGAAAAAATCAATCCACATATTCCATAAATCCACTGAAAAGAAAGTGCATAAAGAAAACCTTACGAACATTTTCTTCAAACTCATTATTAGTATGATGCATTCTGCTGTTTTACTTTTGCTAGCGTTTCCCTTTAGATTATCATTACTGCAACTATCATTACTGTGTGATCAAAGTCATCTTGTAACAGTAAAATGTGAGTTTGTCCCAATCAACTACAATCACAACAGGATATTTCATCAACCATTTGGTTTTCTATTTGTATGGCATGTCGCCTCGTACTGTAACTCTGCCCACTGTGTAAAAATCCAAAACCCCTTACATAACTGCATACTAAAATTTAAATATGTTCTTATTGAGTGCAATTGCATATTTGCTGTCGGTGTGGACAAACAAATCGCTTCCCACTGAAATAAATAAATAAATAAATAAAAATCACTGCATCATACCTGAATCATTACACACAGGTGCACAGCACATTGAAAGATAACAAAGAGAAAGGAACAAATCCCACACAATACTGTAAGCTTGCAAAAACAGTCATTATATTGCAACACTGCTGTTACGCAACACCTGTTGAAGGCCGTGTGACTCAAACTCTGCAATAAATTGATTGTTTTTGCAGCTACAGAATTTTGTAAGAGTTTACCCCCATTAATTCTCCTAGTGCATTTAAAGATCCCATGTAATGCATTGATTCGATACGTTAAACTGTTTTCTGATATCTACATAAAAGGTATGTTGGTTTAGGTAACTTAAAAAATCTGCGGAAATAATTTTTATGCTCACTTATAAATAGAGGAATCCCCCCTAGAATCAGAAGGCTACATATTGACCATATATGGAATGGTCGTGAATATTAATGAGCTCTGCTCTGATGCTCCAGCAAGCTTAATTCCTGCTCTCTATCTCTCACACACACAGGCTGAAATACTCTGAAATAAGCACTCAAAATAATCATATTTCATGTCAAAAAATCTTTGAACAAATTCAGAAGATGCTTGTTAAATTGTTTCAAATGAAGTTATAGATGTTTTTTAGCTAGCTATATTTCAATTCACCAGAAATATTTTCTTATTTTATTTAATTGTGTTCCTAAATGGTATTTTGAATGAAGTATAGGCCAAATTATATTTATAATTGGCAAAAGTGACCAACAGATATGTATTTAGAGTATTTTGAAGCTTAAACTTGTATGAAAACACAGCTAGGAATTAATATCAACCTCTGCATAAACAGGCGATGTTTAATAAAGTGTATTGCTGTTCTTACACTCCAGAAAAATAACAGTAAGAGCTGCTGAGTGATGTGAGACAATGCATAAATGCATATTAAACCTTTATATTGAGCAGTCTACATGTGTTTGTTTCAAAATTACAAACATGTATAAAATCTGTTTAATTAACATATGATACAATTAAACAGGCCTTATGCCTGAATACATTTAATCCGTATATCCAGCATTTTACATCTTGACAAACTGTAAACAGATGGCTGGTGGAGAACTACATGCGTCTGCTCTCGTCTGGTTTTATTGGTCTCGCTGCATCTCCCATTTTCAAAATAAGAGTCCCACATACATAGTAAGTTTAACATAAGCTTAGATAATCTTAAAAATAAGGTAATAGTCTGTGTTTTGGCTGCCTAACTTCTGATAACTATGTGTCCCGTGCAGGTCCGGCTGATGTAGAAAGTGATCTAAAGTGCATGTAAATGTTGAGGACATGCTAGATAATAGCCCCATGTGCAACGTGACAGTCTGTTTGTTCTGATAGGCTTGTTTTGACAGGGGTTTTATACTAAGAAGATTTACATGAGAACACGGAAACAATGATGGTTGAGGTTCATGGTATGTCTCCATGTACTGAACTCTTATTATTCAGCTATGTCTAAATATATCCAGATTTTAGTATATGGCACCTTTAAAAATATGCCATTGCAAATGATCATTTACACCTTTAGATTCAAATCAAATGTCAATATTATTTGATTATAGTAATAAAAAAAGAGGACTTAATATGTAAAACAAGCATTGTTAACAATTTATATATATATTTATTTTTTGGGATTTTTGGGGATGATGCATGATCCAGACTCATTCCTAACATGTTTTATGAGATCCAATCCTACAAAAATCAGACATGCAGCACTCAGAAATAGTAACTTCGTAATGTTTACCTCATTAAATTGACATTTTAATTCATGCACACAAAAATAATTCAATCTATAGGGACAGAATGAATTAGATTTTTATTGGACAATGTCTCCGTCTAACATAATTGATTTTTAAATATGCCACAATTAGAGCAAAAACATACTAAGTGGCTTCTAGTTGTTTGCCACAAAATAAAAAGCTGTGAAAGCCTCCTGCATGCGCAGCTGTGCCTCTAAAGGCATTACAATTTGGATTAAATTAAGCAATAAGATGCGAGAGGCTTTGTTGTATTGCACTGTAAAAAAAATTATTGTCTTGTTTCTAGTCCAAATATCTAAAAATTCTTAAATCAAAAAGCACTTTCTACAGAAGTAAAACATATGGTTTTGTTTTAGGAATAAGTTGAAATTAAGTGAGCATTACCTTAAAACAAGCAAGCTTATTTAAAAAACTAAAACAAGACATTACAGCCATATTAATTTTGACTTATTTCTGAAAACAGTTTTTTTATACTTGTATAGAAAATGCTTTCAAATTAGGAATTATTTAGATTTTTGGAGTAGAAACGAGACCAAAACTAAAAAAGACGCAAGAAAAACATTTTTTAAATGTGTGTTAATCACTATGCAACCCTAAAACTAACAAAAAATAATCTTGTTTTGATATCACATTATGTTATATCAGCAAAATCTAATTAAAAAAAGGCAACATCTGAAAGTAAGGCCCAATCCCAATTCTACCCGCTTACCCCTACCCTTCGTTTTGTGCATTCATGTGAAGGGGTAGGGGTGTCCCAATTCTCTTTAGCTTGAAGGCGTAGGGCTAAGGGGAAGAGCAAGATAGCCATTGAAACTGAGTCTTTTCAGGACCACACTCGAAACCAAGGGGTAAGAAAACTTCCCAGTATACACCATCTACAACGGCAGCATGGCTGCACATGAAAGTAAGGAGATGCACAAAAAAATAATTTTTTGACATTATTATGAATTTTTACAACAAACAAGCATATGTTTTAATACATTCATAACAATACATTTGTGTGTTACCCTCATGCTTTAAAAAAAAAAGTTTTTTTTGATTTTGCTATCTATAATGCATAATAATAACTCCTGTATAGCAGTCCCACAACATACTTTTACATCTGACACTCGATGACACTCGAATACCCTGTCAGAAAAGTCTAGTGGCTGGGAATGAGCTTTTTACAGTGTCTGGAATAACATTAATGCTGTTTTCATGTGTTTAGATGAATATGGCCATGGTGTAAATGCACAGTACAGTTACGAGCTCATTGCCACATTATATCATTATGATAACATGATATCGTTGCCTTCAGAGATTTCCTGAAGATAAATACCAAACAATAACACAGCTGGAATAACTACAGCAGTCACGATCGTCGATCTCATATGAAGTAAGAGATCGCGATGACACATGATGACGTGGAAGGGGTAAAAAAAAAATAGGATTGGGCCTAAAGTTCATACAAGTTTATACAAGTACAAAAAAAATTGCTTAAGGTTTGTTTATTCCAATGCTGTTAAAATGATCTGTTCTCAGATTCTATCGCAGATATACAGTGTATCGTACAGTGTATGATAGTTTTGGGTGTGCGTGTATGTGTGTGTACATCCTGCATCCCGGACGAGCCCCCAATTTTGTTACATTCCTCATATGTTATTATTAATCTAGGGATGTTTGTTGGGCGAAAAAAAAATCTCTCTTTATGAAAGCATACCTTTGCAAATAAAAGCTTTGGATTTGTTCTACATTCAATCAATGAAAAGTTTCTGATCAGATAGAGTATGGTTTTGGTTGACAAACATTATGCTGCAGGATAAAAATGATTATATAGGAATGTTTTGTATGGATTTATTTTATATCAGGGTTGAAAAAAAGATCATATAATGCATGGTATAAATTGTTGCAGTATATCAGCTGTATAACTGCATATTGATGCAGGCACAACCCTAAAATTAACATCTGCTATAGATGATGTTCAGCGAACAGGTTGTGTCACAGCAGTTGCTATGGTGTAGTTGCTCTAATTTAGCATTGATGGAACACACATTAAATCAGCATCTAAATCAGCATCCAGAACAATACATATTTTAAAATGCTGATTAGAGCACAGTCGGAAAGAAAAGACAGGGCCTTGTCTCTTACATCACTATTGCATTATAAGCCGTTCTCAAAATGACCTGACAAAATACAGAAACCCTATTTTCAAAAAGCCATGAATCTATTGGTCGCTGGCCAGAGGCTCGACATCAAACAAACATTTACAGACAGCACCAAAGACTTCGCAAATCCTGCAAAGTGAACAATCCCTTTTATCGCAAACCTTTTATGACCAATTAAAAAAACATGAGAAAAGTAAAGCACAGTAAGCACAATTTTCACAACTTTGCAGTTTGATTGCAGTTGGGTCACGTCACATTACTGTGCTTCAGAAATCTTAGAAACTGAAACTGCATCATAGATAAAACAAGATGTGGTGCAGTTTATATACTGTATATGGATTCCCAAGGAATGATCAGACTTTGTGCTGCAAATGCATCTTGATGTTATCTGAAATGCTGAAACAGCATCAGTACAATGGATTTTAGTACCAGAGCAAACTATATTACTTTCTACAGAAGAGAGGCTCTCGAAAATGTGGATAAACATCATCCTCTTGATTTACCTGGCAAAAAATTGTCTAAATCTGTTGGATAAAAATTTGTCAGGCATACTGGCAATAAAAATGCAAATACTTGAAAAGTATTATATATATATATATATATATATATATATATACACATATACTGAAACAAAAGTCACGTTACATGCTTTCACAAATGTCCATGTGAAATGCAGAGGAATGAATGCGGACTGCGCGAAAGAGGATGGGATATGAGGCAATAATCATCTTATCTTGATTAATGTTTTTTCATAATCATTGGAGGCCAAAATTGAAATCAAATTTCGACTACTCAGCTCGCACTTTTATTTTATTATTTTTTTTTTTTTTTTACAAACTATACAGTATTGATATGTGATTTCGGATACAGCCATTGTTTTCTATGAGGGTATGCACACTGTTCATGCTGCTTAGCATGTAGTAGATGACACTAAACTCAAACACTACATGGTTGAGTGTCAAATGTGGATAAGCAGGGTGTGAATTACAAATTGACTATCGGGGGGTCAACATTTTCGGTGATGTTAGCTTAATATAGGTTTCAGTGAATCAAATGTATGTATTTATTTAAATTGCAACTAATTTATCAATAAACCGTATTTAAGTTTTCAGTGTTTTGTGGGATATTTAGTGTATTCTGACCTACAGTATCCTCTGATTAACCATGTCAGAGTAAACCAAGTTACTGTAGGTCAAACTACGCAGCTAGTTTGACTTTACTTTTAGGCTATATGTAGAAACAAACACCCATTTTACAAGAAAAGTGTATTGTAAACATTTGCGATGTCTATCGGTGCTCTAGATCTTTTTTCTTGCAAAGACTGATTGCCACGATTATGCATTCAGAATGGTATGAACCGTTATAGGGGTGCTCAAATGTATAATTAAATGATCTATTATTTTAATTATTATTATTTATAATACAGATCAGAGCAATCTAGTTCTCACTATTTAGAGAACTGACCCCCCATACACATTATGACATCCTTCAGGGGGGATCAAAAGATAATTATGGCGGTCAATCCACCCTAAACCCCACTGTAATAAGTGTAATAATTAGCATTATTGGTTGGCATTACTATAAGAATGTGATCCCATGCAAAAACTATGGTAAAGTCTAGATTGGATACGTGGCCGGCCGGAAGTGCACATCAATAGCTGCATTTTTTTATGACACTGTATAACAATACCTAATATTTTTACAGTACTGTGGCGGTTGTTTTAGGGTTGGGGTGGGGATAAGCGTTAAAAAAAATTCAATTTTTTGGGTAATTTAATAGAAAACATAAGTAATACTGGGTACAACTACTGTTTTGCATTACTGTGACGGTTGGGTTTAGGGTTGGGGTGGTGGTACACGTTAATAAAATACAATAAATGTGAAATTTAATAAATAATATAAACAATTCTCGTTAACTTTCGGCCCCAACCCTAACCGATCTAGCAACAACCTAAAACTATGCATAAAATGTTCAATTCTGGTTTGTCCAATTAGAACTCAGAACCAGATTGTTCAGTTTTAGAATGTTCTGCATCCCATCTGTAGCCATGGAGGAAGGAGTCATTCTGAATGGAAAATGCTAAAGCACTAATTTCTTCAGGCAGATGCAATTGGAGGCAATCGTGAGCTAAATAAATAAATAAATAAATCAGCCTTTGTCTCCATTATCAGTGTCACATCATGAGGTGATTCTGGCCCTTCACTGCTCTTAGACTGACAGAGAAGCCATTAGATAGACTTCTAGAAATGAGGGCTATTTCTGAAGCATCGTCAAGCCTTTTGCACAGCAATTTGCCAACTGGTTTTAAAGGCTGAGCACAAACCTCAGATCTCGGACAGTACCGGCTGAACTGTTAAATTAAAGCTTTTGTAGATCTTATTCATTCAATATTTAACATTAAAAAGAAATTATTAATAACAAGAAAGCCTGCAAATGATCAAATAATGCTTTGGCAATCTAAAGGAATATCACGGATGATAAGACAGCCTTTAAAGCTAAACAAATTTGTTCATGTTTATAGAAAGTGTTTTTATTTTTATGTATAGGATTTTAATTGAGGTTTAGTCCTCTCAAAACTGCGTCAGTACTGGCGATATTGATATTACAGTATAGTCAAATTAAGCTAAACTTTATTAATAGCTTAATTGCTTTTTTTGCACATTTAAAATATTTTGCCTAGACTAATTTAAGACTGCCCTTTTGTTAGACATGGCTCAATGGAAAACAATCAAAGCAATCACTCAATAAAATATGCAAAATGTAAAAAACAGCATTATTCATTCATTCATTTTCATTTCGGCTTAGTCCCTTTATTAATCTGGGGTCGCCACAGCGGAATGAACCGCCAACTTATCCAGCATATGTTCTACGCAGCGGATGCCCTTTCAGCCGCAACCCATCACTGGGAAAGATCCACACACACACACACACACACTACGGACAATTTAGCCTACCCAATTCACCTATACCGCATGTCTTTGGACTTGTGGGGGAAACCGGAGCACCCGGAGGAAACCCACGCCACCACGGGGAGAACATGCAAACTCCACACAGAAACGCCAACTGACCCAGCCGAGGCTCAAACCAGCGACCTTCTTGCTGTGAGGCGATCGTGCTACACACTGCGCCACCGTGCAGCCAAAAACAGCATTAGTATAGGGATATTGGTATTATAATATAGTAAAACTAAACTACTTTAATAGCTTTATAACTTTTTTCGCACATTTAAAATATTTTGTCTAGACCACTTTGAGACTGCACTGCACAAGGCTCAACGGAAAACAATCAATGTAATGCATACCATTAAAGGTGCTTTATGTAAGTTTTTGACATAAAAATACCATGATATATCTGCAGATATTTAAGAAACATGCTAAGTGAACATACTTTTTATCTGAAAAACAATGCTAAAGTCAGAAATGGTTGTTGTGTTTTGGTCCTTTTAACCCGCCCAATGCCACTTTAGCCAATTATATTTCAGCATTTCTGTGTGGAGTTTGCATGTTCTCCCTGTGTTGGCCTGGGTTTTCTCCGGGTGCTCCGGTTTCCCCCACAAGTCCAAAGACATGCGATATAGGTGAATTGGGTAAGCTAAATTGTCCGTAGTGTATGTGTGTGAATGAGTGTGTATGGATGTTTCCCAGTGATGGGTTGCAGCTGGAAGGGCATCCGCTGCATAAAGCATATGCTGGATAAGTTGGCGGTTCATTCCGCTGTGGCGACCCCAGATTAATAAAGGGACTAAGCAGAAAAGAAAATGAATGAATGAATAATTTGAGACTGCACTTTTGCTAGGCATGGCTCAAAACAAACTGCAAAGTATTGTCAGGTGTCTGTTCCATGTCATGTGCTTCCTTTGTTCTGTTTCCCGCCGTTTTCAATGTTCATTAGTCTCACCTGTGTTCATCCCCTGTGTCTTATCAGTTCATCATGTCCCCTTTGTATTTATACCCCTTAGTTTGTTTCAGTCATTGTCTGGTATTGTATTGTCTACATGTCGTTGTATTGTCAGCATGTCATCCCGATCGTCCTCCCATGTTGTCTTCACCCCAAGATTCCGTGTTTACGTGTTTCGTACTTTTGTGGTCACAACGAGCGTGGCAAGCATACAATTAAGCAATTACTCAAATACATGCAAAGTGTAAAAAAGGTAATTAATAAATAACGTAGGCTATTCAAGCTCGTTTAATATTATAACAAACACGTTTTAATTTTATTTGATCATGTTTAAATTGAATAACTATTGGGAATTGCATTTACTGTCAAATCCACTTTATTAAAAGAAAAAAAAAAGAGCAGAGCAGCATTTATTTGAGCGAGCATGACACTCGTGTAAACGCTTAATGCTGTTGATTGCATGCCATTTGATCTCCATGATCTAATATTTTATTCAGAATGAAACATTTTCAATACAGGGGGGAAAACGTAATAAAGAAATGAAATGTATCCGCAGGGAAATTAGATCAGATCATGAAAAGCAGGCATTATCTGTAGAACGGAGTCAGGAAAATTGCACTTCAAAACACTGGAAATGTTTTGCTTTTCACAGCGGACACCCTTCATATCACACACACACACACACACACACACACACACACACACACACGCAAAAAATGTCTCTTAAAATTTGCTTCATATTTGTTTACTATTAAATAAAATGAACATTACGTTTGCAATTGTGCTGATATTTTGTTAAAACAGAACTCCTGGTTAACAAACCTCACACAAACTCTTTCCATACCCCTCACTGCATACCATCAAGATGTAACATGCACTGCACTGCATTTTGCACTGTCTGTATTTTGCACTGTTGTTGCGTTTTGCACTGTTGTTGCGTTTTGCACTGTTGTTGCGTTTTGCACTGTCTGTATTTTGCACTGCTGTTGTGTTTTGCACTGTTGTTGTGTTTTGCACTGCTGTTGTGTTTTGCACTGCTGTTGTGTTTTGCACTGCTGTTGTGTTTTGCACTGTTGTTGCGTTTTGCACTGTCTGTATTTTGC
>CAIGQW010005486.1:0-11324 GCA_903798125.1 Danio choprae | reverse complement strand
GTGCCGGCGTTTCGCAGAGTAAAGTTGCGGTTGCCGCGGAGACGAGCATAGCTTGTGCTGCGGCTTTAGTTTAGGGAGAACAACATGACGAAATGATACTGACAGAAATACAAGCTGATGGAATAGAAGCAGTGCTTGATATTAGTAAAGTTAAGAATGCAGTAGAGAGTGAAGTATTGGTAGCTCCTGTAAGTGAATCCGATGATGAGGATAATGCATTGAGATCTGGAGAACAGATGTTAATAAAACCGTTTGTAAAGGAGTCAGCACTTGAGTTAGATGATTAAAAAGATTTTAAAAACCGCAAAAAAGAAATTTAAAAGAAAAAAAGTGGATGGTAGGGAAAGTAGTCAAAACGAAACTGAAAGTGAAGGTGAAGTTTCGGATCATAGCCTTACAGGCAGCCTGCCTTGTAGCGGTTTTTCCAGTAGAGTGTATACGGCAGACGACATTAAGCACTTTTTAAAAGTGACAAAAAAATGTCAGAAGAGTTAAAATTGAAGATTTGTTCCCTGACATTTCACAGTTTATAGATAAAGTTAAAGTGTTAGTGGTGGTGTTGCTATTTTGTTTTCAAAAAATGTTATACCCATACACTATGAAGTTGAAGAAGTGATCAAAGGTAGACTGCTGAAAGTCAAAGCTGTTTATGATAATTTTTCTTTTGTATTGATTTGTGTTTATGTTCCAAATATTGCTGTTGAGAGAATGTTATTTTTACACACTCTGTGCAAAGTGTTGGGTGATTGTAATCCTGAAGATGTTTTGCTGTGAGGGGGAGATTTAATTTGTACTGAGCATGTGATGGATATAAATCATGTGGAGCCACATATGCAGTCACGTAAAAGGCTAGTTCAGTTATTAAAGTCTCATAATATTTTGGATATTTGGAGGAATTTTCATTATTCACAAAGACAATATACTTGGATACATGTTTATGAAAATCAGTTATCTTTAGCAAGATTAGATCGATTTTATGGTTTTAAACATCAAATGAACTTTTTTTAAAGATTGTGTAATTACTCCAGTTGGGTTCTCTGATCACTGTTTGGTGAAATGTGAGATGTTTTTTAATTGTGTTAAACCAAAAAGTGCTTATTGGCGTATTGATTATATTTTGTTAGATGATGAACATTTTAAAGATGTTTTTTAAAGCTTTTTGGGTTAATATGCAAACAACAAAATCTCATTTTCAAACCTTGCAACAATGGTGGGAGTTGGCTAAAGTTCAAATAAAACAGTTGTGTCAACAATATACTCACAACGTCACAACAGAGAAGATTAAAGAAATAAAAAAACTTGAAGATGATTTAATTAAAATACAGGAGATTTTGGAATTAACAAAAAATAAGAATTATGCAGAATCTTTTAGAAACAAAAAAGCTTCCTTGACAGAGTTCCTTATAATAGCACACAAGGTGCTATTATAAGATCTCGTTTTCAAAGTATTGAGGCTATGGATGCTCCTTCAAAATTTTTCTTTAATTTAGAATAAAAGAATAGACAGAATAGATATATTCATTGTCTACGTTCAGAAAAAGGAGACCTTTTATTAAATTCCACAGATATTAGGAAGAGAGCTGTAGAATTTTATAAAGATTTGTATAAAAATGAATTGTCAAATACACCTCTCATGAATAGTGTTGTTTTTTTTTTTTTTATTTGCCCCAGGTTTCAGAGGAATTCAATAAAGTTTTAAGTAAGGCACTGACTATGGAGAAAGTAGAGAAGGCTTTTAAGAGTATGGAAAATGGGAAAACACCAGGAATTGATAGTCTCTCAGTTGAATTTTACGAGACATTTTGCACAGAGGTAGGTTCAGATTTGCTAGATGTACTCAATCATAGTTTATCTGAGGGACAGTTACCCAAAAGTTGCCAAGTTACCCAAAGAGCTGTTATCACTCTACTCCCTAAAAAAGGAGATTTAAGTGAGATTAAAAATTGGAGGCCCGTAAGTCTTCTATGTAATGATTACAAAATATTATCAAAAGTTTTGGCGAATAGACTAGGAAAAGTTTTAGGTTTAATTATTCATCCAGATCAAACATACTGTGTTCTAGGCCGAAGGATTACTGATAATGTTTCTTTTATAAGAGATATTTTAGATAATCGTGACATTTTTTTGGACATTTTGGTTTAATTTCGATCGATCAAGAGAAAGCATTTGATAGGGTTGATCATAATTATTTATGGAAGGTTTTGACAGCTTTCGGTTTTAGTTCTGATTTTACATCAATGATTAAAGCTCTGTATTGTGACGTTGAGAGTATTTTAAAGATAAATGGTGACTTATGCTCTCCTTTTAAAGCTTTAAGGGGTGTCAGACAAGGGTGTGCCTTATCTGGAATGCTGTATACATTAGCAATAGAACCTCTTTTAAATCAATTAAGAGCTAACATGTCAGGTTTACTAATTTCAAATTGTACTGAAGCTGTTACATTATCAGCTTATGCTGACGATGTGGTGGTACTGATTAGTAACCAAAAAGATGTGACTGTGATGTTACAAATATTATAAGATTTTAAAAATATTTCCTCAGCAAAGGTAAACTGGCAAAAAAGTGAAGCTAAAATTGTTGGGAGTTGGTTGCAAGGTGAACCCACCTTACCAGCTGGCCTGAAGTGGACAAGAGAAAGTTTTAAATATTTGAGTATCTTTTTAGGTAATGAAAATGAAATTAAGAAAAACTTTGAAGGTGTCATTGAAAAGGTCAAGCGCCGACTTGATAAGTGGATTTTTTTTACTTCCAAAGATGTCATATAAAGGACGACTTTTAATTATTAATAATTTAGTCGCCTCTACCCTCTGGCATCGTTTAAGTTGTATAGATCCCCCAACAGAAGTTTTATTAAAAATTCAATCATGTTTGGTGGATTTCTTCTGGGATAAGCTGCACTGGATTTCCAAAAGTGTACTATACCTTCCCAAAGAAGAAGGTGGGCTTGGACTGGTGCATCTACAAAGTAGAACTGCTGCATTCAGAATTCAATTTATACAAAGACTTTTAAATGGCTCAGATGATTCAAACTGGAAGAGAGCATCCTTCTTTATCTTGAGAGGGTATAATGGACTCAAGTTGGACAAAGCTGTATTTTGGCTAGACCCTCTGAAATTGAAACTTTCAAAGTTTCCTATTTATTATCGAAATCTTTTTAAAGTGTGGACTTTGTTCAAGGTTCTAAGAGAAAGGATTGTAACATCTTTGTACTGGTTGTTGCAGGAGCCTTTAATTTTAGGCTCTCGTTTGGCCTGGTCCAGTGAAATAGACTATGCTGTGATAGAAGAGAATCTTCTTAACTCGGGTTTGTCAACAATTGGACAAGTTTTGCATGCAACTGGTGCTAATTTCACAGATGTGAGCACACTGACTGAGAAACTGGGGATGAGGTCAATTCGGTTGGTCACCAGAGCTCTTGAAAAGTGGAAAACAACACTGGATGAAAGAGAGCTGAAATTGTTATTGAACTTTTCATTGGGTCTTATTAATCCAGATCAGACTGATCTATTTCCTGATTTGCATGTAACTCCGAAAATGGATAATTGAGGAGGGTTTTTGTTAGAAGTGAATAATTTGATCGTGGTGGGTTCAGATGTCAGTTCTGGAAAAATTTGTTATAAAATTAGTGTTAAGGTTTTTAATAAGAATGTTTTAGATAAAAAAGTTGACACACCTTGGCATAAAGTACTTCTGTTAAAAGAATGTGAAAAACCTGAATAGAGAGTATTTTATAAGTCACCATTGTCTAAACGAATTGGAGATTTACAATGGAGGTTGTTACATGGAGCTATTGCAGTGAACGCTTTTGTTTCTGTGATTAATCAAGAAGTTGATTCACTATGTCCATTTTGTTTACAAAAGGAAACTGTTTTTCATGCTTTCACACAATGTGCTAGATTGACACCTTTATTTACGGTCCTAAGTGATTTTTTTTCAATCGTTTTAATGAATGTTTTTCAATGAAAAGTTTTATATGTTATTTTAAGTATTTAAAAAGTCAAAAACATCAGTGTCAGTTGTTTAATTTTATCTTAGGACATGCCAAAATGGCAATTTACACTACGAGAAAGGAAAAGATTGATCATGGCTTGTGCAATGATTTATGTGTAATATTTAGGAATTCTGTTAAATCAAGAGTTTTAATAGATTTTAATTATTATAAAGTCATGAAGAATCTTGCAAAGTTTAAATTAATTTGGTGTTCTAAAGGGGCTGTGTGTGTAATTATTCATTCATTAATTTTCATTTCGGCTTAGTCCCTTTATTAATCTGGGGTCGCCACAGCGGAATGAACCGCCAACTTATCCAGCATATGTTTTACGCAGCGGATGCCCTTCCAGCTGCAACCCATCTCTGGGAAACATCCATACCTGTGTGTGTAATTATTGAGGACGAATTATGTTTTCAATTTTAAAGCTTGTTTTAATGTTCTGAAGTTTAATAACTGTGTAAATGTGTAGCTGAAGTATATTCATTCATTCATTTTCATTTCGGCTTAGTCCCTTTATTAATCTGGGGTCGCCACAGCAGGATGAACCGCCTAGCCGAAGTATATTGTAATAAAAGTGTTTTGAACCTCAAAACCTCTCTGTCTCTCTTGCCACTGTTTTCAAAACTACTGTAACCATGGTAATGCGCAACGCAAAGGCACAAAGGCGCACGTGCACATTGCGCATGCGCCGAGAAAGTCATTATTATGAGAAAGTAAGTCATTAATACAAGAAAATAAGTCAATAATAGGAGAAAGTAAGTCATTAATACGAGAAAATAAGTCATTAATACGAGAAAATAAGTTATTACTATGAGAAAATAAGTCATTAATACGAGAAAACAAGTCATTAATATGAGAAAATATCTAATTATTATGAGAAAGTAAGTCATTAATACGAGAAAGTCATTATTATGACTTGTGATTTTTTTTTTTTTCTTTTCATGGCGAGAACGGGCTTCCATACATAATACATATTGGGGCAGCACGGTGGCTCAGTGGTTAGCACTGTCGCCTCACAGCAAGAAGGTCGCTTGTTTGAGTCCCGGCTGGACCAGTTGGCATTTCTGTGTGGAGTTTGCATGTTGTCTCCGTGTTGGCATGGGTTTCCTCCGGGTGCTTCAGTTTCCCCCATAGTTCAAAGACATGCGGTATAGTTTAATTGAATAAACTAAATCGGCCGTAGTGAATGAGTGTGTATGGCTGTTTCCCAGTACTGAGTTGTGGCCGGAAGGGCATCCGCTGCGTAAAACATATGCTGGATAAGTTGGCGGTTCATTCTGCTGTGCTGACCTAAAATAAATCAGAGACTAAGCCATAGGAAAATGAATGAATAAAAAAAAATATTTTTAAAAAAATGAAATGAAGCTGCTTTTAAAAAAAACTTTTTAACATTAATATAGAATAACGTCAATATAGAATATCACTTTTTACAGTGCATTGGATTATTTTGTGTATAAGGGCTGCAACCCTGAAGAGTTTAGTTTCAGCCCTGCTTCAACATATTTACCTGTAGGTTTCAAACAAGCCTGAAGTACTCAATTACAGTAGTTTGATCAGTTTTGTTTAATTATGGTTATAGCTAAACTGCACATTGTAAAACCAAATAAGTTAAGGTAACTCAAACTATTTGAGGAAACCGATTGTAAGAAACAATTTAAGTTCAAAAACTAATCCTAGTGCTCTGAACTTACTCAATTTAAGTTGAAGTAATGATATATTTAAGTGATTAAGTAAGTGTTGATCAAATCAAATCAAATCACTTTTATTGTCACATCATCAGCAGCACGTGTACTATGATGAGTGAAAAGCTTAAGTGCTGGCTCCAGACAGTGCAAGATACAACAACAGTGCAAAATACTGACACTGCAAAATACAACAACATACTCTGAAAACCAAAACAATATACAATTAGCAATGTTGACAGTAATAAGTAAAAGACAATAAATATGTGTAAGACAATAAATGCTTTAAGAAAACACACACTGCACACATGTAGGCACAGATAGACAAGTACACAATCAAAAAGGTGCATAGTTTGACTGTTGGTGGAAAATTATTGTAGGCAATATTGTTTTAAGTAAGGATTGGTTAAAGTGCAGTGCATGCTACATCTTGATGGTATGCAGTGAGGGGTATGAAAAGAGTTTGTGTGAGGTGTGTTAAGTGTTTATCAGCCTGATAGTCTGTGGGAAGAAGCTTTCCTTCAGTCGGCTGGTGCATGACCAGATGCTGCAGAACCGTCTGCCTGAGGGTAGCAGAGAGAAAAGTCCATGGCTTGGGTGGCTGGAGTCGCTGATGATTCTCTTGGCTTTGCTCATGCACCGCCTGGTGTAGATGTCCTGGAGAGAGGGAAGCTTACCTCCTACCACACGGCCAGCAGTTTGCGCAATCCCATGTAGACCTTTGCAATTGCTGCTGGTGCTGTTTCCATACCAGGTGGAGATGCAGCCAGTCAGGATGCTCTCCACAGTGCAGGTGTAAAATGAGCGGAGGATGTGGGGGCTCATTCCAAACCTCCTGAGACACCTGAGGAAGAAGAGGCATTGTTGTGGCTTCCTCAGCACTGCGTCTGTGTGAGCAGTCCATGTCAGATCCTCAGCGATGTGGACTCCAAGAAACTTGAAAGTGCTGACCCTCTCAACTGGTGTCCCGTTGATGGTGATGGGAGTGTGTTCTCTTTTCTCTCTCCTGAAATCCACCACCAGCTCCTTGGTTTTGCTGATGTTAAGTGAGAGGGGGTTTTCCATTGCGTCCAGAGAGTGCACCTCCTTTCTGTAGGCCGTCTCATCATTATCGGGGATTAGGCCCACAACCGTTGTGTCATCAGCAAATTTAACGATGACAATGGAGCTGTGTCTGGATGTACAGTCGTGTGTATACAGGGAGTACAGGAGTGGGCTGAGAACACAGCCCTGTAGAGCACCAGTGTTGAGCATTAGTGTCGATGAGGTGATGTTGTTAATTTTGACCACTTGGCATCTGCTTGGCAGGAAGTCCAGGATCCAGTTGCACAGACAGCTGTGTAGGCCCAGAGCCTGGAGCAAGGTGCATCGTCAGTGGAGCGGTTGTTTTTGTATGCAAATTGCAGAGGGTCACTGTGAGCGGGCAGTACAGAGCAGATGTGGTTTTTAATCAGCCTCTCAAAGCACTTGCTAAAGATGGGTGTCAGTGCAACAGGACGCCAGTCATTCAAGCATGTGGTTTTAGCTGATTTTGGCATTGGTACAATAGTAGCTGTCTTAAAGCATGTGGAAACCACAGACCAAGAGAGCGAGAGTTGAAGATGTCCGTGAAAACTCCCGCTAGCTGGTGTGCGCATGCTCTAAGTACACATCCAGGGATGCCATCTGGGCCCGTAGCTTTTCGGATGTTCACGAGACGGAAAGATCTCGTTACATCTGCTACAGAGACAGAGAGTGTGTTGACGGTTTCTGTATCAGCCACAGGAGCGCTTTGTGTGTGTATGCACTGTCCTGGATTTCAAAGCGGGCATACAACGAGTTGAGCTTATCCGGGAGAGACGCAGCAATGTTTACAGTGGCGGGTTTGTTACCTTTATAGTTCGTGATGTAGTCCCTGCCACATGCTCTTTGCATTGTTGGTGTTAAATTGACCTTCTTCCTTGTCTTTGTATTGTCGTTGTTCTGCTTTGATGGTTTTTCTGATGTTGTAATTTGCCTGTTTTTGTTCCTCCACATTTCTAGATTTATAGGCGGAAGTTCGCACTGATAGGGCTGTTCGAACTTTGCCATTGATCCAGGGTTTTTGGTTATGGTAGATACGGACAGTTTTTGTTGGGACCACGTCTTCTATACATTTTCTGATGAAACACGTAACGGTGTCTGAGAATACTTCGATGTCGTCATCAGAAGCTGCCCGGAACATCTCCCAGTCAACGTGATCAAAACAGTCTTGAAGTATGGAATCCGATTGGTCCGACCACCTTTGAAACGTCCTGAGAGGGTGGGTTCCCATTTCAGTTTCTGCCTGTAAGCAGGCAAGAGCAGAACGAAAGAGTGATCTGATCTGCCAAACAGATCAGCAGGGGAGGGATTTGTAGGCAACCCGGAAGGGACAGTAGCAGTGGTCTAAAATATGATCACCACGCGTGTTTGTGGTGATATGTTGACCACTCAGATTGAGCATTAATGATGAAATCCTGCTGTTAACAAGCAGAATTTCTGAAGAGAAACACAAAACTACAGCTGATGTCACAGCCTTAAAAGGAATCAAACAATATTTCAAAATTTAACCAGAATATTATTAACCAACCCCCATAAACAGTATCAACAGCTTTTCAAATAATAATTTTCTTAGACACGCTTAATTGGGGCTCTTTGGGACTTTATTTCTCATGTTAGTGTTTCATTTTTTTCTGTTTTTAAAAGCTATTATGAGAACAACAATAGATAATTTACCTTAGATTTTGAAAAGAAACAACAGCTCCCAGTCCCATTTGAAGGTCTCATTTTGTAGCCAAAGCTTGTGGAATTAAAATTTTTGCATTAGGTAACAGGCAAAGTGACTGCATTTGACTTTTGTGACATCCAGTTTGCTTTCGTCTCTCCTGAAACTTTTATAGTTTGTACTATCAGGTTAATCTCATATTAGACGTTTGTAATTTAATAGTGACTACTGTATGTAAACTTTGCAAAAGTCAGCAGATGTTAGAGAACTGATGTAACAAGATTTTCCAAGGTGTAAACAAGATGTTACATTTCAATTACCCTTATGCAACAACTTGTTTTATTAGCCTACTAAAATGTATTATTATTATTATTAAAATGTGTAACCTTTCTTGTCGAATCTCTTATATATATAAATATATATTTTCTTTTTGGCTTAGTCCCTTTATTAATCGGGGGTCGCCACAGGTGAATGAACCGTCAACTTATCCAGCAAAAAAGAGAGAGATCAGCTTAGAATGTCACTTATGTCAGTGTTCGTCCGTGTCTTCCTTTTGTTATTGTCATGTGATTCCTTTTGTCCTTCTCCCGCCACCGTCAATGTTCATTTGTTCTACCTGTGTTCATCCCTTGTGTGTCATTAGTTTAATCATGCCCTCATCTATTTATACCCTTTCATCTGTGTCCATTGTCGTCCGGTATTTTGGTTCGTTTGTCCCTGTGGTTGTGTCGTCCTGTTTCCCTGTATCCAGTATCTGTTCCCGTAAGTGTTGTTCAATAAATCCGTTTTGTTAATATATCCCGTGTTCAGTCTCGTCATGTCATTATCTGCCATCCAGGTGTTACATAATACCGGACCCAAAGTTAGCGGCGTATTTTCCCCCGATTTTCTTTTTGTAGTCTTTTTGCCCCTCAGTGTTTTATTTTTCTCCCTTCGTGTTTCCCTGGATCCCATCCACCCTTCCGTTTGTCTTCACCGCCTGCTGGAGCAGGGGGAAAGCAGCCCTGAGGACCATATCCGAGCGACTGTGAACAGCTTTCCGGGCGACGTGCTCTGCGCGCCCATCATCTCTCGCAGAGCACGATCGTCCAAAGATGGTCCTCGGGGCAACATCGCCGCAAGAATAGAGTGGACACTGGCGAGTAAAAGATCGCTACTCACCGCTTTCATGGAGGAAGATCTCATCAGTGCCACTCCCGACCCAGTGACCAGCCAAGCAACATCATCCACCTGCAGGGAGCGCTTGCCAGAGCCCACCGCAGACGGAGAGCCACCCCCAGCTGATGAGCTATCGCCCCCTAGAGCGAAGGAGCGGAATCACGCTGAGATGGAGGAGCTTAAAACCCCGTCTGACCAGGTGTGCAAGCCGGCAACACCGCCTAAAGGGGGAGTCCTGGCGGATACCCTCGAGACCAGCGAGAGTCCCGCCCACCCCCCCTATGCAGATGGACAGCGGCTGGACACTGGGAGGCTACTCATTGGCTTCTGGGGCTTTATTTTTAACCTTCCGCTGTTTTCAGGCAGCAATTACCTTCCGCTGTTTTCAGACAGCAACCAACTGTTTCCACACAGTTTTTTAACCTTCCTTCTGGAAAAAAGCCTCAGCTCCAGGGTCATGAGTAGCTTCCCACAGTCCCCCAGAACTGCAGCCAGTCATCCAGCTCCAGCACTGCTGCAGTCAGCCAGCCCCCCAGCTCGCCCTCTAGCTCCGGAAATGGAGCTCGCTTGTGGGTGCTACCTGCCTGCGTCGCCCTCTGGAGGGTGTCGCCTAGCGTCAGCTCCTACAACCTCCGAGCTGCGGACTCCACCTCGGCCCTTCGACCCTAGGGCTCCGCGTTGGCTCACTCCTCCCTCGTCTTCGTTGTGGGCCGTCCGCCCACCAGCTCCGCCAGGCTCCCTCATCCCTCCGGCTCCACCTTGGTCAGTTGTCGCCCTTCCTTCGCCTCTGGACTCCACTCTTCCGGCTGCACCTCGTCGCACCGTCCTACCGGCTGCGTTGAGCTCCTCCTTCCCTCCAGCTGCGCCTTGGTCCTCTGTCGCTCTGGCTACACCACAGGCTTCCGGAACCCCGCCGTCGCCTTGCTCGGGTGAGCCGCCTGCTTCGCCCGGCCCTCAGAGACCTCGGCGTCACCTTCGCCCTACGGCTCTCCGTCCCTTACTTGGGCTCCACCGCCATCAGCGGCGTCTCCCTCGGTCGGCCCCCTGGAGTCGGCAGCCACTCCTTCTCCATGGTCCCTCCCTTCCTCGACTCCGCCCGGGGCCGTCCTTCTGGCTGTGTCCTGGGTCCTCCTGCTCCAGTTCCCTTCCTGTTTCTCCCTCGGACTCCTCCCTTGTACCCTCCCCTTCTACCCTCCTTTTTTTGTTGTTTGTTGGACCCCCCTTCAAAAGGGGGGGGGGGTACTGTCAGTGTTCGTCCATGTCTTCCTTTTGTTATTGTCATGTGATTCTTTTTGTCCTTCTCCCACCACCGTCAATGTTCATTTGTTCCACCTGTGTTCATCCCTTGTGTGTCATTAGTTTAATCATCCCCTCATCTATTTATACCCTTTCGTCTGTGTCCATTGTCGTCCGGTATTTTGGTTCGTTTGTCCCTATGGTTGTGTCGTCCTGTCTCCCTGTATCCAGTATCTGTTCCCGTAAGTGTTGTTCAATATATCCCGTGTTCAGTCTCGTCATGTCATTATCTGCCATCCAGGCGTTACAACTTACCATTTCTATAATAATTTGTTCGACGAACTGAAAGTCCCGAATTCATGAATATTTTCAAACAGGCAATTTTCTTATGAATTAACTGCGTTGTTGCAATCTAAACAACTACATTCTCGACTAAAAAAAAGTATATTATGTTGTCCAACAGCTGCAATATTTGTCAAACTGAGTTGTTTAGCCAGATTGTTCAGATTCGAGAACCAGACAGAACTGTTGT
>CAIGQW010005468.1:0-11602 GCA_903798125.1 Danio choprae | reverse complement strand
GCAATGCATAATATTCTGCCATGCCATGTGTCTGGTTAGCATCTTGAGCTAATGCACAAACTGAACAAAAATGTCAACTCTGTTATTGTCAACTCTGTTAGTGGATTAAATAAGTTTAACAATAAGTTAAACAAAAATTGGCAACAGAATCAAATTTCCCCCTATATCATATAAGCAATTGTATTATTTTACACTAATAATGCATTCAGTTTCAAGAGTTCACACTTAGATAATGCTTGACTATAATAGCAGGTTTGGTATGTTGTCCCGGGAGAACCCTGAGCTGGGAGATAGATGAGCCCAACGTCAATGAGCATTAGGAGGGATACGAGATCAGGTATTTCTCGAGAGCCCCCAGTTCGTTTTTTTTATTTTTTATAATACTATACTTTGGTTAATATGGTGGTTCTATTTGGTTCAGTATGTATGTGTAAGTGCTTGTGACTGTTATTACAATTCATTTATGTACATGTTTTTAGACTGTGGGAGGAAACCGGAGTACCTGGGGAAAACCCACTCGAACACGGGGAGAACATGCAATCTCCGCACAGAGAGTGCTGACTGGTTCAATTAGAACTTGAACCTTTGGCCCTCCCGCTGCGAGGAAGCAGTGCCAGCCACTGAGCCACCGTGTTGCCCGATCATAGAATTAAGGAGGAGGAAGAAGGGAATGATAGGGAGGGGGGTTCCAAAAACAAAGATAGGGAATGAAGGTTAGGCAGGATATTTATAGTAGTTTTGGAATGATCTGATAGGCTAGCTAATGATTAGCAATAATGATCCGCTGTAGTTGATCATATCACGCGTTCCTCTCGAAATTAGTTTGTGAAACTTCACTTATTGTAGATTAAAAATTTGTCATATGTAATTCCAGTTTAAGCAAAAATAAAATGCTAGAAATGTACCCGTAATTCTGGAATGAGTTATACTAGAGTTCCGAGATTTCTGACAATCCTTTTAAAATAAATAAATAAATAAAAACAAGTCAGAATTGTTAGACATGTTTAGTACTGTAAGATGTAAACCTGAAATGTACACCAGAAATGACAATTAACCAATATATTTATTTACCTACCTTATTCATTTTGATTCAGCTTAGTCTTTATTTCAGAGGTCACCACAGTGGAATGAACCGCCAACTATTCCAGCATATGTTTTATGCAGCAGATGCCCCTCCAGCCATAACTCACTCCTGGGAAACACCCATACACTCTCACATTCACACACACACACACACACACACGCACACACACAATACGAACAAATTAGTGTATTCAGTTCACCCATAGCGCATGTCTTTTGACTGTGGGGGAAACCAAAGCACCCAAAGGAAACCCACGCGAACACGGGGAGAACATGCAAACTCCCCAAAGAAACTGGCCCAGCCGGGACTAGAACCAGCGACCTTCTTGCTGTGAGGCGACAGTGCTAACCACTGAGCCACCGCGCCGCCTATTTACCTACTTACTACACTCAAAAAAAGCTTTTTGCTGCCTGTTTAAACTACGTATTTAAAATAAGCTGAAAAAACAAAATTCTTGAGATTTTTTTGGGACAACTTAATTGTTTTATGTTCAATCCACTTAAATTTGTTACTTTAACTAAATCGATTTAAGAGAACATGAATGAATTGTGTGGAACCCTGCATCTTTTAACAGCGTACTATTCATCCCATTGTGGAACCAGCGCCAATAGAGTTCCACTAAAGAAGAGGAATCCTGGAGAATAAATCAAGATACAGATATAGTCTCCTTTATCCTGTAGTCACATTCTTTACAACCTGTACTCACACCTCTTACAGCTGGAGTGGTTCCTATTAGCAAGGAACTGTTAGCTATAGCTTGTGACCTTTTCGCATTCATCATAGTGTGAAAATGAAGCACATGTGAGCTTTGTTCTCTCTTTTGATAGAATCTAGTTATAGAAATATGACACATTTCCTTTTTTATTCTCTTTTTCTTGCTTGATTGTCCGGTGGCTTCTTTTTACTTTGTTCATTTCTTATGTTTGTCTTTTTTTTTTCAACAGTACTTTAATATTTTGTATAATGCGGCTCTCGTTGACATCTTATTTTGTACTTTATTTGAATCATCTGCTGTTATTTTCTTCATAACATAAGACACTACCTATTTATTTGAGCTGTGAACCATTATTTCTTCCCTAGTGTTGATTTCTTGAATTTGTTTATTGATTAGTTTTATTATTATATTTTTTGTTATAATATATTTTATATTTATTATATAGTATGATTTATTATTACTTTTTTGTATAAAACCTCTGTTCCTTTATTAAAATTAGTCTTTTAGGACATTTGAGTTTTTCTCTTTTCTTTAATACACGTATACTGTAGGCTGTTTGCAATATCTATACTATATCTGTTGACTTAAGTCTTTCTATTTTATTTGAGTTATGTGTTGTTATTGTTTGTGTGAAAGTATGATGTTGTTTATCATTTGTCTGGTAGGAGCCTTAGATTCAGTAGTTATTAGTTATTCATTAGTTTGAATAATATTTTCCATATCTGAGCACTGTTCCTTTTTTAGTATAATCTAGTTTGGTGCAGTGCTTGTTTCTTCCTTTAACCTCATTTTACTCTTTCCTTTTATTCCTTCATAATAGTTTGCTTTGTAACTTATTTATTCAGCATTTGACCATGTTATTGGTACTTTATTATGTTATTGCTAATTTCGTGTTGAATTATGACACCGTTGGTTATTTGTTTTTGTAGAAGCTAGAAAGCTGTTCTAACACTTTAATTATTGCATTACAATTTCCCCACATATTTCATTCCTTTCTTCCTTTTAGGTATTCATTCATTTATTTTCTTTTTGGCTTAGTCCCTTTATTAATCTGGGGTCGCCACAGCGGAATGAACCGCCAACTTATCCAGCATACGTTTTACGCAGCGGATGCCCTTCCAGCTGCAACCCATCACTGGGAAACAGAAGAACGGTTCCAGAAAGCAGGTAAAACAAAAACAAAAAAATGTAATAAAATAAACAAGTAAATAACAGGGTGAGAATCTCAAAATGTGGTAAAAATCAGGGGGCTTTTCTTTTTCTGGATTGCTTTTCAAAAAACCGTTGGTTGGGTTTAGGGAAGGTGGTGATTGGGTCAATCGGTGCTTTTTAAAACACTATCGGTTAGGTTTAGGGAAGTGGGTGGTTGGGTGATCGATCGGTTGGTCAGTCAGTCAGTCAGTCAGTCAGGCGACAGCCTGGATTTGGTGGATTTACGTGAGAAGAGCAGGCATGGCACTTGCGAGAGAAATTTCCACATTTCCTACATTTTCACAATGAGCCTGGATTAGATAGATAGATAGATAGATAGATAGATAGATAGATAGATAGATAGATAGACGGACGGACGGACGGACGGACGGACGGACGGACGGACGGACGGACGGACGGACGGACGGACGGACAGACAGATAGACAGACAGACAGATAGGTAGGTAGCATACAAAATTATATTTTCACCACAGAGTATTTCAGTGGAGAAAGAAGAAAGTTATAAATGTCAGAAAGGAGCAGAGATGATTTTTTTTTTTTTTTTTTCTGAGCGGTGTTGAAAATGAAATACAGAAAGAACCCAAGCGAGCATGATTAGGGCTGTACAACATCTCTACAACAAAAACAAATCAATACTTTGGGCAGATGAATCAAATCCGGCCCCATCAATCGAAATCCCCAGGGATTCTTGAACGATCCCTAACTCTGTCCTCCCATTATTTTCCAATCCTTCTGATATCCCTCAGAAATACAACATGATCTGCCATACAGCCTCAATATATAACATGACAGTGCTCCGTACAAGTGTTTTAGGAGATGGGGGACATCGAATTGTGGATTACTCCTATCCGACATCACTACAGTACACATAAGCGTGGCACGGTGACACAGCATAAAATCCCCTCTCGCACTCAAGTCATTGTGCATCCGGCAGCTCGCTCTCATAACCATATTGAGCACATTGTCAAGCCCTCCAGCTTTCAGGTCACTGTAAAATGAAAAATGTCTTTAAAACTCGACAAGGGAGATTCATTTTTCAGCTAATTCGCAGAAGCCCTCACTGAAGGCAGCTCAAAGGTTCACCTTAGTCATTAGATTTTTCATAGACGTCTGTGTGTTTTGTTTTTTCCCCCACTCATAAGATTGCCGTAAGCCTTTATTATGCATTAAATTGCATTTCTAGTTTGTGTCATGAGGCAGCCTTAAAGAGAACAAAAAAGGAAACCAGAATACTGGAATACCTGCTGACTCTCTGCACAAGTTTGGATTAGTCATATAGGAGTCCGTAAAATTGGATTGAAACTGTATTGAATTGACATTTGGTGAAGGTGGAGGTCATTTTAGTGTACTGTTAAATAAACCAGTTTGAGTTGATTCGAGCCTTCAGACATTGCAGAAGCAGACCTCACTGTGATCGTAAAGTGATTGACATGGACACAATTATTTAAACAATGCTCGATTATAGCTGAAGGGCTCAGAAAATAACCCTCAGGCCATTACACCTAGAGCAGTCATGATAATGAAATTTGCCTGATGATTATATGAAATAATTGCACTTATTATGTATTTGTCTGTCTTTAGGCTTTGAAGGTTAATGGTCTTTGTCATACTTGGGTTTGTCATACTTTTTTTACGAAATGATTGTTAAAATTGTGATTTTTATGCTAATTATATATATTGTTACCCATTAAATATAAATTGCATAATGAATTGTAGTAATAATAGTGTTTCTGCACTTTGTTTTATTTAAAATGAAATAATAAAAGAAAAAAAGTATAACACTATAATATTGTAAAATAGAAAGCAAGTATTCAAGGTGCCATTGGATGCCCATTTTACACAGGTTAACGTGATTCTTTAGGCTCTGTTAATTACTTAATGGTTAAATTTCTCAATGGTAGAGTAATAAAAACATACATTTACCCCCTCAAAAACACAAGTACAAAGTGAGCTGTTTCGCTTCATATCCCTTTCAATGCTAATGAATTTTGTCTGCATGACTGACAGTATTGGAAGGTTCCACATCACAAGAATAAAGTCATCAGGTCACAATGCCAGATCACACCAGCCATCTCCTACGCGTATAATATTCATTCATTCATTCATTCATTCATTTTTCTTTGTCTTAGTCCCTTATTTATGAGGGGTCACCACAGCGGAATGAACCGCCAACTATTCCGGCATATGTTTTACGCAGCAGATGCCCTTCCAGCCGCAACCCAGTTCTGGGAAACACTTGTACCCACTCTCACATTTACACACACTCATACGCTATGGCCAATTTAATTAATCCAATTCACTTATACCGCCTGGAGGAAACCCACGCAAACACAGGGAGAACATGCAAACTCCACACAGATATGCCAACTGACCCAGCCGGGACTCGAACTAGCGACCTTCTTGCTGTGAGGCGACAGTGCTAACCACTGAGCCACCGTGCTGCCCCACGCGTATAATAATAATTTATCATCACCTTGCAGCCTACCATTATCAATGTAAAATATATTCAAACAAACATCTATACGTATGAAAAGTGACACTGATGTATTAAAAAAAATATATGCTCAGCTGGTCAGTGTGTGAACACCACAGCACCACACTCACAAACACAGCTCTGCACACAAACGAGGGTGCTCTGATTCTATCCATGAGTCAACTGAAGCTGACATTTGATAACAATAATCAAACAAAACAAACTCAAATTATATATTACATTTACTTGCAGCTTTCAAAAAAATTGTAAGCACAGCTATGTATTTTAAATGCAATTTTGATGTGAGGTTGTAAAATGTGAAAAATGTGATACACACACTTTCTGGTGTATTCCCTTCATATATAAAACCTAATTCTGTGTAAGGGCACCTGTGAACCATTACATCTAACACAGATCAGACTGCATGCCAGGATAGCTTAATTGTGCAGAGAAACAAAAGACACCATCTTTAGCCACTTTGTTGTCTGTTTACAAAAAGATGCGAGAGGAGGGCATAGACTTCAGTTTGTTTTGAGGCAAGCACATGTGAAGAAGTGGCTGGTTGCGTCTAAGAGAAAACAAATGTGAAACAGGTCAATTATGACACAACAATATACTCTGGCAGTTTACAACAAGCTGCATGAATTATTTTCCACTTGTCCGAGCTGGCAAACACAAAAGAAACCTAACTAAACACAAAATAATCTACAATTTTTTTAAGTTCGGTAGGAAGGAAGTGCCCACCAAGCAATTTTGTGTTTCACAGATGTATAACACATGACTAAACATACAAGTCTTGGCTAAAACAAGGCTAAATTTGGGCTGTCAGTGAAAATCTAATAGACATTTTAAAAACAAATAGCCCCAAATTAGACTCGTTTCACATGTGTAGTCATTCATTCCTGTTTATTTAATGACTAGTCTATTTTTGGGCTAAATTTGAGACTATTACACTTCGTTTAAATGCTCACACACAAAATGCTCGACATATTTGAAAGCAGTTTTGACCAAGGTTTCATTAGCCATGTTTCCATCCAAAGATGCAAATTAAATGTATGCGCAAAACTAGAATATCACATAAAACATTTGCAAATAAAGCATCGTTTCCATCCAACGAGTCCAAGAGAACAACATCGTCACTTTCTGATAAACTGGCACAAAATGTGAAATGTGTTCTTGCCACCTGCTCCACTTCGTCCGAGTTTCTTTTTTCAGCTCTGTGTTTTTGCTTGAGGCTCTTCAATCTATTAAGCAAAATAGTCCATGGTTTGTCATAGTATCCTTTTAGAATCATCTCCGCTCGCACTTCTTAAAAGATTTGTGCGTTCCGCTGATGTTGTCCATCAAAGATGGTTGTCACCAGCGTTGGGGAAAGTTATGCATGACAATATTGAGTTACTCCCCAAAAAAGTAATTAGTTGCTTTACTTAGTTACTTCTTATGGAAAATAATGCGTTACGTTACTTTTGAGTTACTTTTTCATACCTGCCTAATGCTTGATCTCTTTCAGAACTTGCAGGGTATTTTTCTTTTTTTAAATAGAGGACTTTCATTTACCTAAAAAATTAAAACAACGTTACCTTGTGAGAACATCTTGACGCTACACGTCGTATATACAAATTAATGAAAGTTTAAGGCAATGTGTTTGCTACTTTTGTATTTTTGTCTTGTATTTTTGACTGTCCATTGAGACAATCCCCTTTTCTTCCTTGTGTACAAAATAATGAGAATACTTCCATCACAGAAATGTAAGGCTCTGACATCTTGGTTTCTTGGTCTGTTCCAGTGGGGAGCTCATTTTCTCATTGAGTGTGGTTTAACATGATTACACTAATTCTAATTCAGCAAATTACTTTTTAAAAGCAAATTAATTCATCTAAAAAGTAACTCGAGATACATTTACAAAAAAGTAATTCAAATATTATTACTTAATTTGTTAAAGTAATGCGTTACTTTACTCGTTACTATTATATTATTATGTAACTCGCGTTACATGTAATGCGTTACCCCCAACACTGGTCGTCACATTTTTCTCGTATTCATTCATTTTCTTTTTGCTTTAGTCCCTTTATTAATCTGGGGTCGCCACAGCGGAATGAACTGCCAACTTATCCAGCATATGTTTTACGCAGCGGATGCCCTTCCAGCTGCAACCGATCTCTGGGAAACATCCATACACACCCATTCACACTCATACTCTACGGACAATTTAGCTTACCCAATTCACCTATACCGCATGTCTTTGGACTTGTGGGGAAAACCGGAGCACCCGGAGGAAACCCACGCGAACACGGGGAGAACATGCAAACTCCACACAGAAATGCCAACTGACCCAGCAGAGTCTCAAACTAGCGACCTTCTTGCTGTGAGGCGATTGTGCTACCCACTGCGCCACCGCAACGCCCTTCTTTCTTGTATATAACATTCAAAAATGTTCAGACCTCACCGTCCACCCAAACATACCTGTTGCTTTCCGCCATTTCACAGATGACACAGATGATCTGTTGAAACAAAATCAGATTACTTTTTTGATGCGCATGCTGGAATTTATACGGTAAATGTGTTTCCATCGTAGTTTATGCACATTTTTTTCTTATTGGATAAAAAGTTTATCTTACTCAGTTGTGTGCATCACTTTTTTATGCGCATTTTCTAAATTTATGCACATCTTGATGTTTCCATCCAGGGCTTTTTATGTGATATTCCAAAATGTGCATAAAAATAGGTGGATGAAAACACAGCTATTGTCAATTGGTTTGAGTCTAACCCTTGTGCCTGATAAAAGAATTACAAGTGCGATAGTATAAAATGTTTTGGTCCTTCTTCTCTGAGGTAAATAACGCATAATTACCATGCCACATTCACAGTCACTTATCTTCCCCTCATTCTGATGCTCTGTTTGAACTTTATTGGTTCATCTTGACCTCGCCTACATGCCTAATTGCATTAAGCCTCTACCGTGTGATTGGCTGATTCAATTCTTTTTTTTTTTTTGCATCGGCAAGCAGATGAACCGGCATACCTAATAAAACTGACAAGATAATAGGATATTTACAGATGTTTAATCCAAAGTAATTAAAAGTTTAATTCCAAAAAGTTTCAGTTTAAATCAACGCGTGACATTAACAAGTCTGAATATATTATTCCCATTTTTTGCTATTAGATAAATTGCATTTCAGCTCCCCCCGCGGAGGCCGTAATGATCACTAAAATGTTTTTTTCAAATCATTCATGTCATTATCTCATAACTAGACGTTTCATTCCAATTCTGCAATGCTGATTAATATAATTTTATTTTGCAGATCGTGATCAAAGTTCTGTTTTTTTATTTTATTTTTTAAAATCAGCTTTTCTTGTGGTCCGTATCTCCCAGCAGCCTTTGTCAATCAACTCCAACTTACCTAATGAAACGCAGCAGTCCTTCCAGTCCAGACTGCTTTACAATGTGCCCCTCCAGCTCGAGCAGTGGGTGTCTTTCTCACTGTGGGGAGAGTGTGCAGTGCTGAAGCGTGAGCGCGAAAGAGACAGCTATGGAGTGTCAAAAGGGGAGACAGAGAAGAAACAGAGAGAAAGTTATTGAATTCAGATGCTGAGAAAGGTCAGGAGCTTTGTGAAGTTTCTGTGGCATTGTATATGAACTTCTGATATTGTTCATAAAGTACTGTAAAGTTAGGTTCAAAGAAACAGGATATGTTTTGGCTAGAAAGCTATTTTTCTTCGCTACTAAAAACGTTGATCTCCCTGAACTCAAACATTCATTTTCTTTTTGGATTTGACATTTGGGAAATGAAAGATGAAAGTCTTGGATAGGTTTCATTCAGTTTCTTTTTTTCCTCTTCTCTCTTTGATATGCATTTGTGACAAGACACTGAGACAAAAATCGTCCGTACATCCAGTGGGGTCCAAATATCTGAGGGCCCCCAACGAAAATGTTTGTTTTGCAATTCTAATCGACTACTTTCTACTCATTTTTATTTTTATTCTATTCATATATATTATCACTTAAAAGCTGAACTGGAAAACATGAATTCATTGATGTGTTAGCACTTCCTGCCTTCCACTTTTGCTTAAATGGCAGCTGCACTTGAGTTGCATGAAAACCTGATAAATATGTTCTGTTATAATGATTTAAGAATGCTTAAAGAGCATCTTGTGCTTCAGTGAAATCAAGTGCATGCTTGAGAAGCGCTCATTCGTTTATTTGTTAACCAACCTTCAATTAATGCAGAACTTTTACTACATGACTATGTTTTTAAAACCCCATATGCTGTACTGTACTGTTGATTAAAAGTTACCCACAGCCAAGTGTTTATTAAGACTTTGGAATTATTTATGGGACCTTGATCTTTGCTCCGTCAACCTTTAATGTTGTTGAAGCATAACTCTGCCATCTAATAAAATTGTATATATTTATACATAATAAAGTAATCACTAAAATAAAATCTGTTAACTACTGTAAAATGTGCCTTTAGTTTGTGGTTTGTGCCTGTGTATTGTTTATTTATACATTTCAAGTACTATGTTTATACATTTATCCAATATAGTGTGGGAGCAGAGATCAAGGTCATAATGTGAATTTGAGAGTAAATAAATCGAAATGCAACATGAGCAACAGGCTACCGCTCATTAACACACGCACACGCACACACACACACACCATTTAGCATTTTTGCCTCTATATAATAACATCAATGTGCTGAAACACTGCCTACATCAGCCTCTTTAGCTCCGCCCACTGTTATGCGCATATAGTAGGACAAGAGTTGAAATGAGAGATGCAAACGAAGCATTACTCAGGCAACAAAATAATAGATGTGCCTTTAAAGACTACAATATGTTGTGCAGTGCTAAGTCATTGCATTGCATTTCTTATATCTACACTTAACAACACCAATAATGGATATTGACTCAAAAATGTTGCATGGTGTTTCAAAAAGAGGCTCAAAAACAGGACAGAAACTTCTAAATTGTGATATTTTCAGATTTATGAAGATTTTGCTAATGTTATTACTGAACCCCAATTTTCGTTATATATATATTTTTGTCATATATTCAGCCAGTGAAAGAGGTCATGTATTTCAAATGTTCAAATGGAACGGTGCTTATATTCAAGAAATTGAACACTCTTAAATATCCCTGGATATTTCAATCAAAACAGTGGTCAAAGCACATGAAGTTTGTTGAATTTCAATCCTGTTTGAAACCTCAATTGAAGTTCATTTCAAAGAGTTTTATATAAATATATTTTGTTTCAAATCTAAAAGTTCTTCTACAGTAGATCCTGCCTTTTACTCAGAAATATTACATTTTACTTGCCTTTGTTGTGGAGAGAGTGAATTGTAGTGCCAACTCATCTCTTGTGCTGGCGGTGCACAGGTGTTTGTGTCCGCAGAAAAGAGGACCGGTCTAATTTGTTACAGGCTGTTCCACCACAGAAAGGTGAAGCCACTGTGAATTGCTATGTCTATAAAAGCCTTGTTTTCTAAGATGTTTTTTTAGTGCAGACCTGCAGAGACCTCTTCACAAAGTGCATTATATCTAGTCCGGGCCTTATCATCCATATTTTTTTTAAGCAGTTCTCTGGCTTCCATCATCTGTTTGCCAGGCTGCCTACTTAATTCGACTGGCGAAAGGTGAGAGGTGCTTTGGACCTTTGCAGAGTTTTCTGAAATGCTGTATTTAATTCATGTGACACGCTTTTCCTGTTCAGAAGTGTGCAGGGATTGAGAAATAAACTATCCCGGACAGTGTGCTGGATTTTCAACGATTTTGACACTCTGACTCTTTCCTGAGCCAGAGATGGGTTTGAATATGAGGCTGGAGGAGAAGATTGCCAAGCTCAGACATTTTTCTCTCAAATGTATAATCGTTTTGTGAGTTTTAACCTGCCCTTGCAAAGTTATTGACAGCGCAGATTTTTTATTTTTTTTTGCAAAGCTATGAAAACTCAGCATATGAATATGTATCCATACAGTATGTACCTTGAAAATAAGCTATTACAAAAAAGAAAACTTCTGTTCGACCTCATACGCTGTGGGTTTTGGTAATGATTAGGCCTTGAAGGCAAGGCTGACAGATTCATAATACTGAATAATCAACTGCACAAGGCTTTTTGGCC